>CAUYON010032385.1:0-58974 GCA_963573935.1 Arctocebus calabarensis
CCTCTGTACGTCCTCTCTAACCCAGAGCTCTCCCTCTCTGCCTGGATCAGCATCAGGGGGTTGTACCTGAGTCCCAGCATCAAGCTGTAGAAAGAACTCCAGAAACTGAGACTATTTCATTTACGCAGCCAACCCTGAGTCTAATCCTATCTGTAGCTTGAAAAAGCAGTGCTTTTCCTCCTAATTACATTGCTACTAGACACAGCATTTACATTTTAATTTCAAATATTAATCTTACAGAAGGGCATGGCATTTTTATCCCTACAGGAGCCCGAGACTCTACATGTCCTGTAAGACATTCCCACTGTGCGAAATCACAGACGAAAGACCAGCACAATGCTAGGTGTGCCCAGTAGGTCTTAGAGCTCAAGGTACAGTTTGGCTGGCTATGGAGGGTCAAAGGACGGACTGGGAGGCAAAGCTCAAGGCAAGGTCATTTGAATAGCTTGGAAAATGCTGGTGAAGGGCACGATGGTCTCTGTACTAGGGGAACCAGATAGGGGAAAAAGGGGGGCACCGAATTACTCAAGTCTCAGACCACTCAGCAACCTTGTTCCAGCCCATTGATTATCATTCTGGGAGCCCCAGTCAGGGCCCCACTGTCTTCAATGAACCATAGACAAGCTGCTGAGCAGCAACAGCACTAAGACTCTGGGGTCCTCAGAATGGAGCAGTAGCTCCTGGAGTGAAGTGGAGATGGAGGGCGGATAATTAAGGCTACTCAGCTGTAACCCTGATCCTCAGAGGTATCCAGACATGGAGTCTGGACCATCTGAAGGCAGAAGGGCAATAGCAGGTGCGTCAAGACCTGGCTTCTGTTCCCCAGTGATAAATGAGCAACAAGCGTTGTCAGGCAGGTGTGGAACTCAGATGCGATTAGACATATGAGGGGCACTGTCATTGTCCAGCACACTCACATTATTGATAGTATTATGAGCAGAGAGAAAGCTCATTGATGTAACTTCTTAAAGGCCCCTGGGAGTCTCATTTGAGACTCACCATAAGAAATCAGCTCTTTGCTCCTAGGCATCTCTTTACCAGGAGAAACAGGGCAGATTTAAAAACTCAAGTATTTGGAGATATAAAGCCACAAATTTACTAGAGTGGCTCTTTTTCAATCCTAACAAAAATCATACATTAACGTAATGCAGTGAAAGTAAGTAAATTAAATCTGAGGCCTGGACATTAACCGTTGTGGTTTTAAAACTTTATTGCTTTTTAAAATATGAAATTTGCAAAATGTAGTTGTTACATAAACATCTAAGGACTGTTCAACTGGGTACAGTGTCTTTATACAAACAATTTGAATGAAAATCAAGTTTAAGTTAGAATCTTGTCTTACATCACATAAGGAATGACATAGATGAAGCCACTCTTTTAACCACATGTACCCATTAAATAGTTGCATTTGTGTATAAAGTACAATTATTTTCTAAGAAGAAAATGTACATCTTTGGTCCTGCTGAACATTTTACTGATGGTTATAATAAATAGCTAATACTGTTAGCACCAATTCTTATAGCTTATAGATGTTAGTTATACAATGTAATAATATGATAATAAATAATAAAATAAATAAAATAATAAAAATAAAAATAAATGTTTCCCTTGAGACTTCTAACTTATACAGCCAAAATGATAAGACAGGACTATTGTATCTTCCAAAGTTTAGTAGGATAAATGGCTCAGAACTACGCAAATTTACTAAGAACACTGCACAGGACATAGAAGTTGGTGTATGAAAAACAATCTACAGATGTTTCTTATCCCCTGAAGAGTAAACTGAGAGGTACTTGTGATGGCAAACAATCCATTTATAGTATACTAAATAAAAACATTTTATAAATATATAGTTCCTGCTTACTTTTGAGGGAATACAAAGTGTCATTTTAAATTCAAAAATAAAAGATTTACTTGCATATATATTTTAACTTAGAATAAAATATAAAATAGTATCTATATGAAGAATACATAAAATAAAATATGAATCTTTGGACATAGGTATTTTCGTAGAGAGATATGAATAATGAATATGTAGTTAAATGTCCAAACTTAGCCAAAATATGGAAATTTTAATAGGTATTTTATTTGAAAGAAAATAGTCTGACTCCATCCAAACTACCCTCGCTATACAATATCTCTTGGATAAAACAACTATTCTATCTATAACCTATTCTATCTATAACTTGTTTTTATTTTTGTCTTTTTTACCTATAACTTATTCTTTTATTATTTTTGTCTTTTTTATCTATAACTTATTCTTTTTAAGTTTTGTCTTTCTTATCTATCTATAATCTATTCTATCTATAACTTATTCTTTTTTTTTAAAGAGACAAATGATTTTATTACTCCTAGCACAGTGGGCAGTATGGGCATTGTATTTGCACCGGTTCCTCTGTCTTCCAAGCCCCATAGGGGTGGTGCCGTGCTGCCCAGATGGCTGCTGTTCACAGGTGGGCTTTGTATTACATCTAGGGAATATTGAGCCTGGAGAATCCATTCTTTTGTAGCAAGCAGTAAGCAAGCCAGCTCTGTTGTCTTCAAGAGAGACAATATTTCATCCCTCAAGGTTGCTGACTACAAAAATATCCATAAGAAATGGCTCTTGTTAACAATGGTCAGGGCCTTGCATTCTTGCCATACCCAGAAAAAGATGTAGAAGCATCAGAATCTCAAGGCGGCACAATGCCTTCCAATGTGCATCTTTTTTTTTGTTTTGTCTTTCTTATCTATCTATACCCTATTCTATCTATAACTTATTCTTTTTTTTAAAGTTTTGTCTTTCTTATCTATAACCTATTCTATCTATAACTTAGTCTTTTTTTATTTTTGTATTTTTTATCTATAACTTATTCTTTCTTATTTTTGTCTTTTTTATCTATCTATAACTTATTCTTTTTTTGTCTTTTTTAATCTATCTATAACTTATTTTCTTATTTTTGCCTTTTTTATCTATCTATAACCTATTCTATCTACAACTTATTCTTTTTTATTTTTATCTGTAACTTTTTTTTTAGTCTTTTTTTATCTATCTATAACTTATTCTTTTTTATTTTTGTCTTTTTTATCTACCTATAACCTATTCTATCTATAACTTATTCTTTTTATTTTTATATATAACTTATTCTTTTTTATCTATCTATTACATATTCTTATCTATAACTTATTCTTTTTTATTTTTGTCTTTTTTATCTATCTATAACCTATTCTACCTATAACTTATTCTTTTTTTATTTTTTGTATTTTTTATCTATAACTTATTTCTTTTTAGTTTTGTCTTTTTTATTTATCTATAACCTATTCTATCTATAATTTATTCTATCTATAACTTATCTGCAAATTAGTAAGACCACTTTTTAAAAGTTTATCAACTTTTTCCTCTAAATATGAATAAATAAGACATATAATAACAGAAAGATAAATAATCTATATGGCTATTGCCTTTATGGAAACTGGTAGAGTATGAGCAAAATGTTGCTATCAGCATCAAAGTATTTGAGAAAGAGGTAAGTATAAGCTATCTTTAAATTTGCTTCTACAGAAAAATTCTCATGGATTTAATTATAGAAGTTGTCAATCCCTGCTATTTCCTTTTTTAAATGTTTTGGTTCTATATATAAAGATGGACCAAAATCAAAGGCTTTTTGCTCTTTCCAACATGAAGTATATTTGTAAAGTATCCAATGAAAATAATAAAACAAAGAACTTCCTATTTGACTATGCTAAAGCTAACATGTTATATGGTTTTTAAAAAAGTCGACTAGACTATAATTTATTTCTGTATCTAATGTATTTTTAGAGGAATTTCCTACAAAACAAAAACTACTAAGGGCAGACAAATGAGTTTCCATCAAAAGGCACTGGTACTCCCAAAAGTAAACCCTATCTCAGTTGGCAGAAACATTTTTTAAATATCGTAGTATTTTTGTTCTTTAAGTCTTTCAATGTAGTGGCATAGCTTCACAGCTGTCCCCAGCTTCAGGCCCATATATTGCATCATCATGTCACTCTTGAGTAGTAGCAGGGCCTTTCCATCAATGTCCTACAGAGAGAAGGAACTTACAATAACTAAGAATACTTTCTTATTTTATCAGAATGGTTATTTATTTATAAGAAATGTAATGCCAACTAGAGAGCAGCTCATCCCAAATGGATATTCTCTGAATATGCACCTACTTTATGAAAAAACTTTTAAAAATATAATTTGTATAGTGATGCACCATTTGATAATTTATAAATTCACCCGAAATTTTAAGTAAAAAGGAAAATTTGCCTAGTACATTATAAAAATTAACTGTGTCAAACGACATTTTAAATACATACTGTGGGTTGAATAAAATTCTACATATCTATGACAGAAGAGTAGAAACTATGAATGGTAAAGATGAATTTCAGATGGTCATTAACTTTCTGTGAAGGGCTGAAAATATGGGTATGCTGAATCAGTGTAGGCTATAAACGTGTTGTATAGTACTATGTTTATGATGAAAGCCAATTAGCTGTCTGAAGCTAATTCTATACTAAAACGAATGACTGACTTTCTTACCAGATTGAAAATGGTACATCAGATACGAGGCCACAAATTTTGTGAGGACACACTATAAAAGTATTTCTTGATAGTCATGAGGCAATCCTAAAATTTTTCATTATTATTTTACCAGCTTTACACAAGTTCCAGTTTAAAAATAAAATTTTAGTTACTCCTGTAACACAGTCTGAAAAGACCTGAAGTCTCTCACAGTACCTTTGTCAGGTACCTTCTATACTTTTTCTACTAAATAAAACTCTACATTAAAGAAATTAAAGCCGCAAATTAGAAAAAATATAGACCATGATGTTACTCCACAAATGGTCTGGTGAACGCATTATCACAAACCATCAATAACCAATCCAAAGGGATTCAGTTGCTGGATTCATGGGGTATCATCACAAGAGGTACCCTGCTAAAACTCATGGTAACCCCCTCATACTCATGGTCCCAAGGCCTAGCTGGGAGTAGGGTGAGGATCCTGTGTATCTGCCATTATAAAGGGGAGGAACACCTGAGAGTGGCAGTACTCAATCGTTACCTCTTGCAAACTCGTTGCCGTTTGTGTATTAGGCACTTAAATACTCATTTAAAGAACAGATCATTAATCTACCATTTAGAATCCAACTTTAGGAAAAAATAATCTTTCTCACATATGGAAAAATCAGTTGGTAGCGTTCCCCCACCATCCACAACTCAGAATACAAATGAAGGGTTTGCACAGAGGCCAAAGGCATTATAGCTAGAAAACTGGACAATGAGATACATTACATGGTGCCTGACGAGGTCGGTGAGGAGGTTTGACATAGGAACATCAGTTTGCTTCAGAAAAGAGACCACATCTTCCACAGACCAGGTTGAAGGGTCTACGGAGAAGATTGGTTTCAGCCTATCATGCTCACGATGAAGGGGTGAGTTTGTAGCTTCAATGGAAAAAAGAAAAGATAAATTATACTTGGAAAGAAGAAAAGATAAATCATCTTTGACCTGATCATTATCCTGAAAGAAGAGATGTTAGGCAGAGAGGAATGGTATTCTTAGAACATTCTGTTAGGTTCCCCAGCCGGTAGTCAGGACTAAATTATAAAATCTAGTAAAAGCCTATAAAAAGATGTTGTGGGGATGGCTATACAAGAACTTCCCATCTGATCACCCTCAAACAACAAAAGCAGCCTCAGAAGTTACCTTAAAGCTTCAAAGACCACAAAACAGATTGAGCAATCCAAGGCTTCTTTGGCCACAGGCAAATATAGATCTGTTACGTGGGTAAAATGAGGTTAATCTAACCTAACCAGTGACTCTCCAAGTATTTCAATGACTTTCTCTTAATCTCTTAATCTATCTTGGTCTGTCTAGGTTATGTTTATTTTACTAGCTAAATAGTATGGAAATTCCCCAAATGTACAGTTTTATAATTGCTTAAATGTGTTCATTGTAGTCAATAAATTTCAATAGTAACCCCACTGTCTCTAAAAACCAAATTACTTCTTTTACCAAATCTCCCCCAAGTATTCAATAAGTATATTTTTAGTATCACTTTACTCTAAATTTCTGTCTTTCATGGCTTAAATGCTAATCTGAAATTTGAAGAAAGCAAAATTATTTTCTGCTGAGCTAGATCAGAAGTAACTATCATTTTATTTCATTTCTCTTTCATGTTTAATTGCATAGTAATAGATGTTTGGGTCAAAGATTTGTATGTTTAAAAAAGAAATCATTAAGATATGAAACAATGTAAGTGATTACATCCTTAAGAGTATACCTTTAGGATACCTTTATCTGTGTCCTTTACTGTGGGATAGAGCACAAGGTTACAAGTGCTAGGCACTGAGGAAAGAGTGATCTGGACTAAAGCCAGGCATCACTGCTGGCCCTGAGCACTAAAAACAATATTCCCCAGACACAGCCCACTGTCTAGGTCCTAAGTCATACTCAGCAGTGATAAGGAAAAGGCAAGACAGAAGTACAGTAAACAGAATGTATTAAGAATTCAATTACACAGTTAAAGATAAACTCCTTGCTTTTTAACCTTTACTCTCTCTTTGAAGCTTTCTGCTGTGCTGTATTTTCTCATCACACCTGACTTCAATAAAAGCCTGTGAAGATCATTGGGAGGGGCCGCACCCTCTTATCTCCATGTGGAGATGCTTGCTGGTGGAGACCTCCCTGGGTCACTCAGTTCAATGCAATATGGACTGAGTAGGTGTTATTTATTTGCATCAAGTTGCACCGACACTTCACTAAGTTGTGTTAAAATTTCTTTGAGTCCTGAGAAGTATTGGCTCACTTAGGCAGAGTCATTTGACTCCATAAACTTAGTGTGTGAGAACTGAAGTGGATTTTCTAATTAGCTAGAGAGACTTGTTTCTCCAATAAGGAAACAACCACAATTGATCATTTTTGTGTGTGAATTAGCTGAAGGCATACCCTTTCTATCATCTAGGCTCTTGCCATTTCAAGAGTGCTTTATTTACCCTGGGAAAGAGTAAACAAAAATAGAAGATTAAAACCTTCACAATAGGGAGACATTGTAGGAGTGCTCCTCACCAGTTCTGTGCTCTTGGGGATGGGGGCATTACGGGTATAAGTGGAGAAGAGGCACGGCTGACTGGCAGAATGTCTGGCACATAATATACACTCAATGAATGTTTGCCACCATCCTGAATATCACCTAAAACCAGCCCTCAAAACAGGAAACAAGCAGCTTCCACTAGCTTGCAGCAAGTGTAAATAGGTTCAACAGTACTACTACTTATTGTGGCATTTCAAACTCACCAAAGGCATAAGGGACTCTAAGCGGTGACCCACAGTGTTTATCTTCCATTAGAGAGGCGTAACTGATCATCTTAGGCTTCTGCGTCAGGCAGCCAGTATTCTGGACCAGAAAGCTAGAATTCTGAGTCAGGCAGCTAGTATTCGGGGCCAGATAGCTAGTATTTGGGGCCAGGTAGCTAGTATTCGGGGCCAGGCAGCTAGTATTCTGGGTCAGGCAACTGGTATCTGGGGCCAGGAAGCCAGAATTCTGGGTCAGGCAGCTGGTATCTGGGGCCAGGAAGCCAGAATTCTGGGTCAGGCAGCTGGCATTCTGGGCCAGGAAGCCAGAATTCTGGGTCAGGCAGCTGGCATTCTGGGCCTGGAAGCCAGAATTCTGGCTCGGGCAGCTGGCATTCTGGGCCTGGAAGCCAGAATTCTGGGTCAGGCAGCTGGCATTCTGGGCCTGGAAGCCAGAATTCTGGCTCGGGCAGCTAGCATTCTGGGCCTGGAAGCCAGAATTCTGGCTCGGGCAGCTGGTATTCTGGGCCTGGAAGCCAGAATTCTGGCTCAGGCAGCTAGTATTCTGGGTCATGCAGCCTTCTTCTGAGCTCAGCATGGATGTGTGCATTGCTGAGGAAGGCCGAGTAGGTGAGAGGTTGGTGCTGGTACTATGAAGCCCAGGGCTCGGATAGGGGGCTGATGTATTAATGACCCGTATTTCTTCATCAGGTGGGAAATACTGACAAGGATGCTGCTGGAAGACCGCTGGATTAGGGTTGAGGGTCTTCTCTAGCACCTGCTCTCTGATTGGTTGCTCCCTGAATGGGGACTCTGGAGCTGGCCCCTGGGAATCCTCAGAATGGTACGGTGTATCCGCACGGAAGCTCAGGTCATCTCGCCGCCCCACTGGTTGAGTGGGGCTATAACTGACAGGATCTGACTCAGAAAGCCCCCTCTTTCTCTTTCTTCTTCTCTGAAATTTAAGCTTTCTAGACTGAAGATAATTGTAATTCTTGAAAGCATATCCAAATGGCTTCTGAAATTATACAAACCCAGCATAAATGAAGTGAGTATAAAGGAAATAAAATGAGCAATAAATACATTAATATTGATTTTCCATGCAGCACTGCTTTACATTATTAAAAATGAATGCTTTCTTGATTACATGATTAAATTTTACTCTTCTTCAACCCTACATTTTAACTGTATTTTATACATTATAGCTGCAAACATAAAAATACTCAGTGTCATAATTTATCAAACCTAAACTTCAGCATTCTTCCAACAGAATTTTAGTTCTTCATCTGCTAGTCAACGAGAGATCAGCTTTGCTAATCTTACAGAATTACTAGTTCTCTATCACTTCTACCTAACTGGCATCTCTAGAAACTAGAGACTTACCACACAGTTCAGAAAATGTTTGTTGTAACACTTACACGACCTTGCCACAGTGATTTCACACGGCAACGGTAGATCTTTAAAACCTTTCCAAGAATCAGGTCACACTTCTTATTTAGGTTCTGGAGGGTCTCTTCTATGGCCTAGTATAATACAAAAGTTATTAGCAGTTTTTATTCCAAAAGAAAGCAACATATGTTAAAATACCATTAAGTCAAATTTTAACTGCTAGAAACAATGAGCCCTCAGGAGTGTCTTGCTTCCTACTTGAGGCCTGGTTGTAAGGTGACACAGAGTCAAGTGGATGAGCTAAAGAGCCCCAACTTTCCCTCCACACAGGCATTGAGGAAGCTCTAATGCTGAAAAAGAACGTACTACACTTCCAATGAAGAGCCACCAATGTTTTGTAAAGAGTGCTATCTTTTTAATAAACTTTCATTACCTCTGGGATATGGAGCTCACAAAATTCCTGGTAATCACACACCTCTGTCAATCTTTACCAACGTGCTAATTTTTATAAAATCCCCTTGAAACAAAAGATAACACACTTTACAAAACATTGATAGGCTGCCACTTTGTTTCAATTGCGATATCTTGAGATCCATTTAGGCACATTTCATCCAAAACAGCCAATTTCCTTTTAAAGGTTTTGGAGGGGAAATTAATTCAATGTTGAGCAATCAAGATAAAAGAGACATAACTATATCTGATCAGTAATGGGCCTTTAGAAAAGCTATAAAATCTTTATATTGTTATTTCAAAAATTTCACCCAGGGATGCTGTACTAACTAGAAATTGTTAGAAATTATCACAATGGGGTGATAATCATAAATAATTTGATAAGTAAAATTTCAATTAATTGTACACTTTCCCTTTATACGAAATAAAGAGAACTTTCACTTAACATTTTAGAAAACTACATTGAAGAGACAGAAATTCCATACCTGGCAACGGTTAAGGACATCTGTCACTGTTTTTGGTGGCTCTTCATTATCAGATAGAGTATGGTCCTAATATTTTAAAAGTAAATAGTTAATGCTTTTACTCCTATCAGAGTCAAGTTCAACAACAGGGGAAAAGAACTTCTTATTTATTTATTCAGACTCTTTTTATTTTTCAACAACTTTTCAAAGGTTTTAGAAAGTCTTCATCTAAAGTAGAGATAAAATAAAAATTCACATGAATATGAGAATGAAAATGAGAATTTTCAACTAAGAAGGGAGACAAGAAACAAACTTATTACATCTGAAGAACATACATTTAGTTTTCTATTGAAAATAAATACAAAACTGCTCTGAATTTCCTACTATATATGACAAAGAGGTAGTAAAATGGTTAAGAACTCATTGTCTAATGAAGAAAGCAAACAAACTCATGATTTTCTTGAGCGTCAGTTTAGAGGACTCCATAGTATATAAGAAATTTAGACCTCTTCCCTTAGATCTTAGATTTTGGGCAACTAGCAATTAATACTACTTACAGAATTGATATATGCAGTATTTGGTTCATATGCGTAAAGAACAGTACTATCATCATCATAAGTAGGTATTCGAGTTCTTATCTGGAGAAGATTTATTAAAAAATTAAAAGAAAAGATGAAAAATTTAACTAAAATTAAAGTTGAGAGCTTCAATTTCAATTTCAAGAAGCTTCAAAGGGCCAAATAGTATCAAATGGTATCAAAGGACCTTTACTTATAGTAAATACTAAGACTACACGAAAAAATGTATTTGCAAAATGTTTTCTCACGAATCTAACAACATGTAAGTCACCATTTTTGCTGCATTAAACCCCTAATGCTTCGGGGTAAAATGATTAATCTTCTAGCCCTAGAACTGCTTTAAAAGCAAATATTTCTAACAATGAACTAAAATGTTACCTGTGTTTTGATTTCCAATAATGCAACAGTGCCCCTCTGTGGACAAGACAGGAAACACTTAAACACCTATTTTTCTTGATAAAATCAATCCCTCTATGCCACCTTGAAACTTCTTTTTTAATAAACCAGAGCATAAGTAAGTAAATAGCAAACTTCATAATAATAACTCCTTACTCTGAGAACTAACTATGAACCTTAGGAACAACTTTAAAAATAAACAGACTTGGTAGCTATATATATCTTTGTTTCAAAATATATGATAGAAATCACTTGAATTAGCCTTGCTCTTAAGAGATCCAAAATAATATGGAATTGGGCTATAGATTAGTACATCTTACCCTTTGTATGTAGTGCCTTTTGCTTTTCAAAGTGCTTTTGCATATGTCAGAGAAGACTCTTGCTAGGCAGTTAACATTACCTCCAAAGATTTTTGAAAAACATTAGGGATGATAGAAGTTAAGAGAATTGCCTAGAGTACTTAGGTAATGTTAATATCCTTTTCCTTACATAACTAAATAAATGTGCTAGGCCAAATTATATCGTTTGAATAATTTATATTTTGATTCAACTTTAAGGATTAAGAAACAGAATATAATAGCAGTGTAAGAACAGCACAACCACTTTGAAAAACTATTGGCAAACTCTTAAAATTCTAAATTTGCATGAACTCCATAACATAATTCAAATTCTGAGTATTTATGCAGAAGAGATTTAAGTACATGTTCACAAAGAAACTTGTACATGAATGGTCATGACAGAGTACTCACTTATGATCTATGCATTTCACTATATGAAATTAAACACATTTTTAAAAGAAGTATAACACAAGGAAAAGAACAAAGAGATTTTCAATTGAAATACAAACCACATCGACTTCACTGGAGCCGCTAGACATCTTCCTCTGAGTTGGGCCTAATTATTTTTAAACTTGCTGGAAGGTTTATTTCTGAAACTGCTTAGTCATCTAAGACTGATAAACCTTCTACTCCTGAAAAGCAATGCATAAAAAAGTTACTTCATACACTTACTATCCTAATAACTTTTAATAGTGGACACACTCTCAGAATGCTAAATGAAGTTGAATTGAGTTAGGTTGAATTTTAGAGAGTGACAAAACAGGACTTCTTACATGAGCAATTTAGATTAAGTCTTTAAGAACAGAAGAGCCATGTTGCCCACAACTAGGAATAAGAATCAAATCAGACCCAATTCCAAATTGTGGAGTGAATGCTTCGTAATTTAAGGTCTATACAGTAAATGCTGGAAACAAGACAACACAATGGCAAATTTTGCCTTTGCAAAGGCGCTCAAAAAGGCTCTTCAGGGGTCCTGTGTGGTAGCTCACACCTGTAATCCTAGCACTCTGGGAGAATGGCTTGAGCTCAGGAGTTTGAGACCAGCCTGAGCAAGAGGGAGACCCCGTCTCTACTAAAAAAAATTAGAAAATTAGCCAGGCATCATAGCAGGCACTTGTAGGACAAATACTTGGGGGGCTGAGACAGGAGGATTGTTTGAGCCCGAGAGTTTGAGGTTGCTGTGAGCTATGATGATGGCATGACACTCTATCCAGGGTGACACAGTGAAACTGTCTCCAAAAAAAACAAAAATAAAAACAGGACTCTTTACTTAGGGAGGTAGCATGCCTCCAAAATGTGAGCCAGGAGTCTATGCCAAATTGGGCCCCATCACTGTGTGTACTGGGAAGACACTAGAGACACCATCTCCTTATCTGTCGGGTGAAAACCAGTTAATTACCTCTAAGGTTCATTTCAGCTCTTATTAGTTAAATTTCATATGAAACCTAAATAAATGGATGTGAAATGTAAGCCAAACAATCCAGAATTAGGAGGTTCCATAGTGGCTGAGTCATTTAACTATGGAACTAGAAAAAGAGACATTGACTGCAAAAGTATCAGGTTATATCTAGTATTGGATTTGGTTGAAATGCCTGCATCAAAGTTACTGGGAGGGACACGTTAATGAAAGAGTTAATTCACTTTATTGACCCTGAGCCAGAACAGTAAGAAGAGGCACAATTAAGGGGCTCAGGTTTCATCTCTTTCGTGTTTCCCTTTCTTCTAGAATGAACATACAGTATAATAACCAAAGGTCCAAAAGAGAAAAACCAAAAGTGAATCAAAATGATGGGAGAATGAACTCTTAAGTTAGATAGGTAAATGCAGACTAATGTTACATAAAATTTTCAAGTTATAAAATATCTACAATTTGAGTTTAACTTCAACCAATTTTTTTCTTTGTAAGCTATGTTTATTATAAAATTAATACAAGGTATGAGTGATTAAAATGTGATATATTCACACAAATGAAGACTCAGAACAAGGAAAATAAACCAACTACTGCGGCACACAGCAAGGATAAATCCTATAATCATAACCTGGAGTTTTTAAGAGCCAGACACAACCAGTACGTTTACATAAACTGCAGTCACTTTAACAACTCTTAGGGTCTTATGTTGGATATACGTCATGATTTAATACACCCAACCAAGACATAGTATTCAAATTATTTCTAAAATTTTGCTCTTACAAAGAATACTACACAACAGTCTTGCACCTGTATGCGTAATTCTATGAGATAAATTCCTAAATTCAGACAATTATCTATTTGAATTAATTACAATGCTGCCAAAACTTGGCTGCAGTTAAACACAGGAGCGGGGGTGGGGGGGTGGGGGGGGATTAAGTCTGTCATTATACTCTCAACATTTTTACTTCTGTGGCACATTTACAAATCTACGCCCATCTTGCACTCTTTGCAGTCCAGTCCACAATACCCTGTTATCTCTCCAGCTGGGAGAACAACATTAGAGCGCAACCATGACTAGATTGGCAAAATTAATTTCATTTTTTAAATCAAAAACCCTGCAACGCATCAATATGACTTTATTTAAATAAAACTCACTTATATTTTATAAAAGAAATCTAAACGCTTGCTAGAAACAAAAAGCCATCTGTTTTTTTAAGAGACATTTTTTAAACAGTAAATACATTTTCAAAAGTCATGAGAAGATTCCCTCTCCAGGTATTCACTAACCATCGGCTTATTAGATAAGGCATAGTTCACAATGATCAGGGCTGAAAACGGCGTTTCATCCCAAGACCACTTCTAGCAATACACAACAAACAGGCAGACTGCTCCAATTTTACTAAACAAACGCCGCCAAAATTGTACGCCCAGCACTTGTTGCAGGCTCTCAAAACTGCAGCTAGCCCATACCACGCTGTATAAAAACCGCACAGAAAATCTGCTTAGCAAATCACTCTGTAAACCTTAAACCAGTTTGCCACTTCACGTTATAAACCCCCCTGGCAGGGCGGCGCCTGTGACTCGAAGGAGTAGGGCGCTGGCCTCAAATACCAGAAGTGGCGGGTTCAAACCCGGCCCCGGTCAAAAACTGAAACGAACAAACAAAAAACAACCAATCCTACTCAGACTAAAGCGAGCCCTTCTATCAAATGACCAGATAATAGGAAAGCCGCACACCACCTCTATCTTTTTAATTTCTTCCTCCCCAGTTACGAATTTACAACAAAACAGCGAGACCGCACGCTCCATCTTTAACCAAATGCCGTTACCGCCTGAGCCTCAACATCTATCTCCCGATCTTACAAGATTTTACATGAATCAACTCGCGAGTTTAAACTCAAAACTCTAGAAAAGTCCAAGTCTGGGTGCTTTCCCACCCTCCCTCTCACATTCACCCTGAGATAATACTCTGGTTTCTCTTCAGATCGCATCAATCTTTCGCCTTTTTTCACATTCACCAAGAGAAAAGCTGCGAAAAGGATCCATTCATCCCACAAAGTCAGCACCAAGCACCTAATAAATTGCCAAATCTCACAAGCCCACACACAAAACCACTCATAAAACGCCGCTAAAATTTGAAGCCGCTGAAGTGCGGATTCTCAAGTCGATCAGCCCCACAAAGCAAATCCCCTTGCCCCAGGGAATCCAAATCAACAGAAAAGTCGTCCACACTGATACTCAGGCACACAACAGAGGCTAAAAAGTTCAAAATGAGGAAAAAGTATAGTTTGACAGACCTGCCACGGTGCTACAGCCCGGCACTCCGTCCGCCAGTAACTCCACTTCCGAACTGCGCTGAAGTGAGGACCGTTACGGCTTTTATGACGCTCTGAAACGGTCTTTCAGCCGAAAACCGCGCCTGACCTCGCGCGCACCTGTCGCGAGCCCAAGGGATGGCCTAGGTTACCACGGCGTAAATCAGGGAGCGCGTACTACACGCTAGTTCCCACGGGCGCGCGGCGGGCGGAAGGACGGCTCCGCCGACCAATTGACGATCGCCTAAGGCTGTTGACAGTGGTGTGTGAGGGGCGTTGCCATAGAGACAGCTGCCGTAGGGCGTGCCTTGCTTGGAGGCGAACTGGGCGGCAGTCCAGAGATACTCACGTGTCACACGCACGAAGAGTTTCTGCGGCTGCGCAGGAATGCTAGCGCACGTGAGCCACTCTTCTGTCGGTGGCGGTGGAGGGTGTGACCGTTGGCACGTGTCCTCCCCACCTTTGTGATCCCGCCCCACCCTCCTCTCCCACTGACGCAAGGGGGTCGTCGAAGTTGACAGTGTTCATAGTTTGAAAGCCAGTGCTTGAATTTGAATGGGGAAGTGAGGGGTTAGCGGTTACTGTCAATGTGGTGATTTGGTAGGAATATATAGGGAAAATTACTTCCAGTCACCAACAACCACAGGTTGTAGTGGAGAACTAATACAGACCCTCAAGCCAGATTTGGTGGGTTTGAACCCCTTCTCCAACACGTAGTCATTTTATAGCTTGGGGCAAGCGAAGAAACTGCTCTGTGCTTCAGTTTCCCCATCTGTTAAAAGGGCACAGTATGGGGAATACCACGTAAATGAGTTAGTGTATGCAAAGCATTTAAGGTACACACTTGGCATAGAAGTTTGCTATATAATATAAAGGCTACATGACATTATCACATGGTGTATTGTTTTACATATATCAAGGCCGTACATCTTGGGAAGGAGGCAGTCTGAACAATCGTCAGAAGCAAAGCAGACAAATATTCCAAAGTAAAGCTATAAACGGCTCCTAGCCAAGAGAGGAGCTACAAGAAAAGTATTCTGGACATTGGAAATGCATTCTTTTTCCTTTCAAATATGAAGCCACATTAGAGGCTATTATAGGTATAGTACTTTTGCCTATAAACACTTTGTGAAACCTCAAGAATGAGAAACTGGTTGTTTAATTGCAGTCACGTTTATTTGCAGTTTCTATACACACTTTCTAGGTAATCAAACTTTTCTGATACATTTTTTTGAGGGGTTCACAATGAAACTGTCACCGTTTTTACTAAAAATAAATACAAGACTTAAAGTGTTGCACAGCTCTAAAATATACAAAGGCTTGGATTGAATGTAAACGTTGAAAACATCTTACAAAAGAAACCATCTTTGCAACAATTTAAAAAGTTCGTATTTACAAATATTACAAAAATACAAAATGGATGCAAGTCCATAAACCATTGTCTTTTCGGCCAGCATGAACTGGTTCTAGTACCAAAATAGTTACACTGGGACCTTCTTCATTGTTTTAAATCTTGGTTATTATCTAGTTCTTTAACTGCTACAGTGTAGCAAATATACTCACTCACTGACCTTTGGCAAGAGCAAACAGCATGTTTTGTTTGCTACAACTAGTTCATGACCTCTACTTAGCCAAAAATAAACCAAAATTTAAAAAATCATAGCAGAATCAAAGGAAAAAATCCCCCCCAACATAGACATGATATACATGTTGTATAAACATAAGAGAACAAAAAAGCATCAGTGCAAACAACAGAAGAAAAGTTCAGATTGATGTTCTTCACTATACCTAATGTGTGTACCCTGCTTCCAGACGGCAGTGATGTCAAAGACAGCCCTAAATCTTGGTCTTCTTTCCTATGTATAAAACCATGTAGGATATCTCAGATTATTAAGGAATTTCTTGCTTTTTTCTCAGTTTGTTGCTTAATACTATTTTCCACAGTGAATTTAAATTCCATCTCTATTTGGGTTTTTTTTAAATCTATGAAATATAAAATAGAGAAACTCTGCTATAGATTTTTAGAGTAAACAAAATAAGTAAAACTATATTATAAGGGTTAATTCTGTGATCATTACATATAGAAGGTATCTTATTGCCTCAAAATTCAAGTCAATATGTATTTTAAAATATATATGGTACCATTACTTAAATTAATGTCAATAATAAAAAGGTGACATTTTGATTAAAGCCAATTCATGTATTGTCTATTCAAGATTTAGAATCACTTTTAAAGCCCACATACCTTTCTTCACGCTTAAAAAACCCCTAACGACACAAAAGCCATACTGCAAACGAACTGCTTTTATGAAAATTACAAAAGATCACTTACAGTGACTGGAAATGACAGTTTCTTATCGTATTTGTCTAAAAACTTTATTTTTAAAATTTTGCAAAGTGTACTTTTCAAAGCATGAGTCAGATTTATTCATGTTCCCATGTGGTGTCGAACCATGCTGGTTTTCTTAACTAATGGGTTCCATTGAGAAATGATGGTCCATATTTTCAAACCCCAAAACATTTTTCTTTCAATAAAAAGTATAACACTTTGTAAATGTTCAAACCCTTTACCAGGTAGCTTATCTATCCCCAACACCCGTGCACACATGCATGCACACAGGAACACACACACACACACACACACACTCACTCTCTCTCTCTCTCTCTTTTCTGTCACTCTCTCCCTCCTCCTCTACCCCTCCACCCCCAGCACCCAATTTACATACAAGGATGACAAGAAATTTAGTAACACAATTTGGTAGTGAAAACAAATAGAAGAAGAAGCCAGACTTTTTTTCTTTCCAAACAAACAAAACACCAACAGCAATCAAATTCTGTAAATTCTTAATCTGTAGCATTTTAGAAAGCATTTCTATTGAAAGACAGTCTCTTCTTAGACCAGGCTTCCTCCTTCATTTTGCATGAATTAATTCCAAACCGCAAACCCCCTTTCACACCTCCTACTTTCCCAACTACCACTTGCAGAAGCTTAAAGCCAGCTGCTTGTCAGTTTCTTGGTAACCTTTGTATGTTCTATCATTCTAATCACATTCTAGTCTTTTATAGGTCAGATCCCTTCTTAATTCTCTCTACTTTCTAGCTCTTCCATTCAAAACCTATTCTAAGTATATAGCTGCTTATATTTCTGATATTTGATTCTAAACAGCATCAGTTCATGTTACAATCAGAGGTGTAAAAACCACTTGGCAGATTTCAACTTGTAGCTCTTTTTTTTTTTTTTCAGTTTTAAGACAAGAAATTCAAGTAATTTCAAGTAATTCAGCTTGTTTCCCTGCCTTCATTTTATCAGAGCATTTGCCCCGACATTTCCTCTCCCACCCACCACCCTCCCCTTTTGCCATCAAGCAGATACTATAGTAAAACCAGACAAAAACTCAGTTGTATATAGCATTATGATCCAGAGCTGTTCCCCATTCCCAATTTAACAATGACTATAAATAATGCATATACACATACCTATTTCCCAACTACATTGTTCACAGTGTCATTTCTGTTAATTTTTAGGTAGCATGAATCTCATCAGCACAGAGAGAAAGCTTCACTGAAAACTCATTACAGGTACTTACTGATAAATCAATAGCTCTGTGGCATGCTTAGGTTTTATTTTTCTTAGTTTAAGAACCTGGAGCTAATTGCTAAACTGATTAAGGAGTAAAGATTGCAGTCATTAGAGTATGACTGTTCATCTCCCCAGTAGCCTAATATAAAACATAACCTAAAATTAACTACTGTTTTCCCTACTCATTCTCTTAAATCAATCCAGCGAAAAAATTAAAGTCTAAAGGACACTGTCATATGCTGTTGTTTAGGGCTTTGTGTTGAGAATGATGACTTCTCTCATTGATTTAAAAAAATCAAAAGAGGCCAGGTGCAGTGGCTCATGCCTTTAATCCTAGCACTCTGGGAGGCCGAGGTGGGTGGATTGCTTAAGCTCACGAGTTTGAGACTGGCCTGAGCAAAAGGAAGACCACCGTCCCCCCCCCCCCAAACACACACCCTACTAAAAATGAAAGACTGAGGCAAGAGGATCACTTGAGCCCGAGTGTGCTGTGAGCTATGATGTCACGGTGTTCTACTCAGGGCAACAAAGTGAAACTGTCTCAAAAAAATACATATTAAAAAAATCAAAGCATGCTTTTCATTCTGTCCAAATTACCATGTGGCAAATCACAGCCATAAGTTGCTATTAGTTTGTTTGGTGCTAGAATTTGTCACAAAAATGATAGGTGTGAATTCATTATTTTAAATTAATCACATTTCAGTATATGACCTCAAAATGTCCTTTATTTCATCAGTTTAAAATTCATATTTGAGGTTTACTGCTCAGAAATCATATTGGTGGACATTTAAGTATGGTGTTTGATATGAAAATGGTATTCACAGAATACAGTTATTACACTTTATTTTTGTGTGTTCTATAAACAGTTGGTGTGTGGTAGGTAATTGACCACATGTCCACTCATCATTGATAAATCTATTTACACATTTTTATCAAAAATATGGTATTTACATACGTGTAGTTCTTTCTTCTAAATTTTGCTTTAGGTTGTTTTAATGTAAAAAAATACCAAACCTCCAGAGTAATTTCATCTTCTTAAAGAATCATGACAGTGAGGGTTTTATTTTCTGAGTAGGCAGCTCTGGGAAAACCTCTTCCAAGTTTCATGAAAATTAGACATTTTCATATTCTTTATTATCACAAGGAAGGAGACTGGATAAATCAAACTATGCTAAAGAAAAACATGAAAGACAGTGTAGCTATTTAAAACATGGAAACTAATCGAGAATGACTAAACCACTTTTCCCCAGCAGATACTGTATTTAGAAATTCATTGCTAAGCAGTGATGCCACCCCATCTTCTGCAACTTCTCCCAAGTCCTCTGGCCTGTTCCACGTGCTCATATGAGTAAGGGTTTGGGCATTTGACAGGCAGCTGGGCACAGGCAACCTATGTGGAGCTCTGGGAGGAGCGGTCATCGTGTGGGCTGCCGTCGGAATTTTCTGTCTCTCCCTCAGAGATTGCTTGCATGGGTGTGTTGTACAGCCGGCAGCGGACGCTGTAGCGGCTGCTGCTGGCCACAGGAGGGGCTCGGGAACGTCCCACTCTTGCCGATGCTGAGGTGGCAAAGTTCTTTGAGGAAAACCCTTCTGCATTCACTCGTGGGGAGCATGGAGAGAGTGGGGACAATGCCTCGGCCCCGGGTGACCCCTGGTGGGCATCTTCAGTGCTTTGAGGGAACTCTGCTGTGAGCTCCCCGGGGGGTTTGGGCAGGATGGGACTCTTCAGGATCTCAGTGGCAGACATGCGGTAACTGGAATCTGAGCGACTGCCTTTCTTGAGGAGTAACAGCTTAAATTCTTCATTTGATGTGTGGGACTTTTTGGCATTCCGGTAGATGAGACCAGGAGACCTCTGGCTGTTGGCGGTGGTCACAGTGTTGCTGGGTGAAGTGACGGAGCTGGTACTGCTGCTATTACTGCCGAGGGGAATTCTCGATTTGCTTCGAACAGACACATCCCCAGAATCTTTTCTTCCAAGTACTTTCCTCTTGGATCTTTTGAGAAAACAAAAAATAGGGCAAAAACTCAGTCCACATACATTTTTATGAAACTAAAAACGTATTCAGTCACACTCACACATAGATCTAGTTTCAGAGTGTGGTGAGGGCATCCACATGAGATGATGTTGACCATTAGGGCTGTAAGATGAGGAGTAAGATACATCCCTTGCTCTTGTAGCACTTATAGCCTAAGGGAAATTCTCTGAGAACCAGTGGACGTAAATTAGCTTCTGTAGATGACTTATTGGGATGTTTGGCACGAGTTAGGGAACTACTCTGCTATCCGACTTCCCATTACAGTGGGGTGAATGACTGGAGCCTTTCCTGTTAAATTTGTCTGTACAACACAGATGAAAGCCTCTGATGTTTGGGACTGGCTTCCAAATAACATCAAAAGGAGCAGTGTGAGTGGGACAGGATTGGCCATAGTTTGATGGTTAATAAGGCCTGGGTGAAGAATATGTGGGCAGGCAATAGACTGTTCTGTCTACTTTTAAAATTCTTCCGTGGAAAAACATTTAGTGACTTTTTAAATAAATCAGTCTCTCTTTGGCTGCAAATACCATTTCCCATAGCTGCCGAGGAACTTTGAGAGCATAGTAAGCAGTAAGCTAACTCTCTGTGAGGGATTGAAATCCTAGACCAGTGATTTTTACCTGGTGTGCCATGAAAAATTTTAAAGGCAGTTAATTGAATTATTTTCAAAAGACATTCAAAGCACAGTAAATATATTCTTTTTTTAACTCTTTTTGGATCAACATAATTTAAGTGTGCCATGGAAGTTTAACAAGAGGTGCAAGTGCGCCGTGAGATAAGAAAGGTTGAAAAACACTGTCCTAGACCATCTCTAGGGCTCTTAAAAACCTTTCTGCACTGTAAGCTCTCAAGACAAAAAAATTCTTGTCACTATGATATAAATAAACAAGTAAATAAATAAGTAAAAACTACCCAAGTGCAAATTTAAGATTACCAAACTTAGTAAGTCTACTGAACCTTGACATCCTTCATTATCCTATTGAGCTTCTTTTGATAAACAGGCATAAATTCAGTGACTCTTCACATAACTTGGTTCATTGAGAAGTGCTGGCAACATGTTCTCTCACCAACGTAAATTAGCTTCATAAAACATAAATTAGCTGTCATAAAATAATGACACTTGCAACTGGACACAAGCCCGGTTTTGATTCCCTGAAACCTCTGTGCTTTTTATCTTGCACATGCCAGTGTCCTTGTACTCCAGTAGGGTATGATTTTCAAACTAACATTTGCTCTAGCATCAACTATATTCTAGATACAAAAAAATTATTTTATTGTCAAAATCAAATATGTGAGGGGCAGGTTTCCCCATGCACAGTAAGGGAATAGGTCCAGAGGCTATAATTTACTCAAGACTACATAGAAAGTGGCGGAGTTGGGATTCAAATCTAGTTCGTTCTAACTCTACTACTTACATGCTGTCTACTATTCCAGACACTAGGATTTGGTTTGGGAGGGTAAGTTCTTGGCTCTTTAACTTACATAGCATTTTAGTAATCTGTCCTGAGATTGAGGATATAGCAGGGAGGTGAGGGAAATATGTATAATCAGAGTTTAGACTAGACATAGGGGCAAAGGAAAATAAGCTAATGATTCTTCATCCTCTGAGTAGAGAATTGTGCCTGCTAAGGTACACACAGAAGATGTTTCTGATTGGTTCCTCTTAAAAGAAGTTGTTGAACAGCAGTGCCCCTTCTGTATGACAGAACAACATCAACAGAAACAGAAGTTCCTATAAACAGTCAAATCCTAGGAAAGAACAATTGTAAGCTTCTTACAATGAAATGGCTCCCCAAATGATAACTTTATTTGGTAGAAAAGACAATCCTTCACTTCTGTCCCTTGGGAGTTCCATCTAGGTCCTCAAGGCCTAGTAGAAGAAGCCAGTTGTATTTGTGAAGGATGGAGGCACATGATGATCTGCTAGATGGGGTGGATGTGAGTTCAGTCTCTAAGGGCTCATATTGGCTTTGCTCTTGGGTTACTAGCTGTAAGGAGTATTTTTGCAAATATGGACCAGTAATCATGAGGGTGCATGGGGAAAGATAAGGGAGTGTGCATTCGCAACATGGACACAAGACTGTCTTGGAAAAGCAATCCAGAAGATATCCCCTATTAATGGAATATGGCCATTAACTTTGGAGAGGAAGGCCAGTACAAGTAAAGACATTTAAGTTCAAAAAGGAGAGGAAAAAAAGGGAGCAATTATAGTTGTTCTGAGCTATGGAATAGGCAGGTACATTATCTTGTCTTAAACTTGGGGTTCTATTTGTTTTGCTGAATCAATGTATGCTATCTCTATGAATACTTACAACTTTGATTATATTTTTTTGGTTCAAGAAATTATTTAAAAGTCAGAGATTAGTTTGAGCTTTTACTCCATGTCACTTAACCACAAATTGTTTTACTCCACGTCACTTAACCACAAATTGTTTTCATATGAAAATTTGAGGATGACTCTCCTGGGGCGGGGGGAATACATCTTCCCTCAGCAGTTCTCATTAAAGTCTCTAATAGAAGTCTATCTAACTAAAGACTTCTATTTCCCAATGTGCATATAAGTCTACCAATTTGATTTGGAAACAAAAATTCTTTGCTTGCTTTTGATTTTTTTGAATGTATTACAAGGAGGGAAGGCTTTCCTGTATTTGTATTTGATGAGAAGCATTTTGTTTCTGAGACAGTTTCACTCTGTTGCCTAGGCTAGAGTGCTATGGTGTCAGCTTAGCTTACTGCAACCTCAAACTCTTGGGCTCAAGCAATCCTCCTGCCTCAGCCTCCCAAGTAGCTGGAATTTACATGTCCCTACCACAATACACAGCTAATTTTTCTAATTTTTGTAGAGACAGGGTCTTGCTCTTGTTCAGGCTGGTCTTAAACTCTTCAGCTCAAACAATCCACCTGCCTTGGCCTCCCAGAGTGCTAGGATTATAGGTGTGAGCTGGTCCTGATAAGAAGTGTTTTAAGAAGCAAAACTTTGGTTGTGCCTTTTGTTTTCGGGGACTTGGTAATGCCATCTCACCTGTGAATGACTGCGAATAAATCCTCAGTTGTTCGAGGTTTGTTTGGAGACACAAACACCCCGTCTGCTTCAGCTTGAGAGTCTTTACTAAGTGGTGAAATGTTGGAGTCATCGCTTGGTGATGATTCTTAAAATAAGAACAGAAGCATCTTTAAGAGGAAGTTACCTAGAACACTCCTGTGCTTCACTGACCCAGGGAACAAACAAATAGGAGTTACACCTTGCTGCCATTTTTTAAAACGAAAGAGAGATCTGTCAAAGCTTAGTCCAATTTTTTTTTAATAAATGAAAAGAAATAATAGAAAGAAACCAACACCCAGGGCTGTACAGTATTATGGGGAGTGGAAGAAAGAAAATCTCAGGAAGTGCCATGAGAAACATTTCCCTTGTGACAAAGGTATCAATGACTGACCTTTCAGTGAAGCCTCATCCACACTTCCATGGGTCTCCTCTGGTCTGCTGTTTTCAGAGGCACTTTTGGCTGAAATACCTGAAGCAATATTTTCCTGCTCAGAAAATTTTTCAGGGAATGAATTTACAGGTGATATCTCTGATTCATAGCTGATATTCCCAGGCACTTTGTCATGGTGGCGGCTCATAGCAAGTTGATGCTTAAGTTGATTACTTATGTCTGTTGCTCTAGTTGGTGTGTTTGACTGAGATGTGATTACATCCACCGATTCAGGTGGTGCAACTTCCTCTCGACCTGCAGAGGAGGCCTTCTGTATCTGTTCTAGGGCTTCATTTGGACCAGCTCCATATTGTATTATGGTACCAACCAAATCAGTTGGGTGGGCAGCAGAGACTTTCTGAAATCCTTCTGCAGAAAAATCACAGTTTTTACTTGGTGTGTTTTCTGGAATAGGCTCACTCTCTGTGTGTATTTGGTCTTTTGAGACACTTGAATCTAGGAGATTGCTACCAGCTGAGGGGACATTTTCTGGCTCAGCATCATTCTTCACATCAAAAGTAGGACTTTTTTCTAAACGTAGTTTATCTTGTCCCATCTCAACTGCAGAGGGGTCTAAAAAGGACAGTATGGTGTCTTCAGTGGAGTACTGATGTGAGACTGATTTCTTTGCTGTTTGTGGCTGAATCTTACTTGGAGACAGGGCCGTCATTGTCAGAGTGTTTTCCTCTAAGTAGGGGAGATTTGTATTGTTGCTCTCTTTTTGCTTAACTTCTTCAGACTTATTATTGATGGACCTAAGGTTAACAGATTTTAGGACTGTTGGCGTAATGGCAAGGGACGGTGGAGGATTAGACCTCAGTGTTTCTCCTAACGTGTTCTTATTATGAGTAAAAACATGCAATGGATGACGGTGGTGGAATGGTTTGTTCAAGACACTATGAAGAGCACTTAGGTCAAGATGGGTAGGAGGTATAATTGGAAGTTCAAGATCTTTAGTCAGTGAGATAGTTCCATCTTTTAAAGAGGGTTGCTGTAGTGAGGATTTCCTCTCTGGGACTTTAGGTTTTCTTTTGCTACCTCCAGGAGATAATGGGCCTGAAAAGAAAGCTGTTGGGAAAGAGGATGTTGGCGTTTCAGACTGGCTCGAGTAGCCACTTGATGGAGATGCCAAGCCAGCCAACTTTTCTGGTGAAGCCAGTTTAAACTCATTGTCCACAGAAGGAAGAGATGGGGTGGTGGCTCTTGATTCTGACTGGGATGTTTGGGATTCAGAGCTCTCTGGAGATTTGATGCATTCAATAACTGTGGTACCCGTAGCAGTGCTTGAATTAGATAGAGATCTATACGGATCATTTGTTTTCAAGTCATTTAGAAGCCAGAGGTCTGCATAGTGAGTTGATTCAGCACCTTCATCTTTGAATGGTGGAATATCTGAAGTGTCTAACTGAGGGTCCTCAATGCCATGTTCACTCTGGTTTATCCAAGAAGGTTCCTGCTTGGTGGGAAGATTGGCATTTTCCACTCGAGAAGGCGTGTTGGAGAAATCGAGAGGCAGCTTCATCTCCCTGGAACTGTGAGGCAGGTGCTGACCACTGCTTATCTTTGGTTCTTTCTTCTCAGAAATGTCTGTGTTTCCATCAGACTTCCTCAATGATGAGCTACGTTTAGGTGGGGTCGGCTTTGCCTTTGGTTTCCTGAAAGAGATGCTGGGTCTTCCCTGCCTCCTGTGGTCTAAATAGTCATGCCAGGAACAGTCCGGAAGACCAGGAGGAACCCCAACACCCTGGCCATTCTCTGGGCCCAGGGCTGTGTAGTGACAGACATAGCCCTTATTACCTTTGAGGCCACAGTCAAAGTGCATGGAGGTATAGTATCCTTCTGTGTCTACCGAAAAGTGAGAGCTAGTGTCTGCTTTGTCCGATGGAGACTTTTCCAGGAAGCTGTCATAAGTGGCCATGCTTGTGAAGCTCGGGCAGCCTAGGCTGTCTGCCTTGGGACGCTCAGGGCTGAAATCCTGGTGGCAGGAGGCATCATGATGATGATGTAGGTAATTCCACTCACTGTCACTTGTGTTGCTGTTATTGGGGTCATCCAGCAGATCTGCAACAGTAGAGGTGAAGGAGTTTGCCCGGTGGCCTCTCACTTTATCCAGATGGTCGTTGTACTGCTCTGTCACAAAGACATTGGCGTCCTCATTGGCATGAGGAGCCGTGTTTAGTGACAATTCTGAGTCACAGTGTGAAGAGCCAGTCAGGGGAGGAGAAGCTGCAGGAGGGATGGTCTCTGAGGTCTGTGAGGGACACGTGGAACTGCTCCCACTCCAGTTGCCACTGGATGACTGGTGCTCATCTTTCTGGTCCATGTGGTTGCTGAGGAGGACACCAGCTGTGGAGATGCAGTGGATGGGGCTCCCAAAGGTATCTGAGTTGGAGGAGATGTCACAACTGCCAGAGTCAGCACCCATTCGGGATAGGCGTGACCTCCCTCTCTCATTCAACTTGTGCTGGGGGCTGTGGAGATGCTCAGAACAGGCCAAGCCCAAAGCAGGCTGGTGTTCCTGTGTGCTTGGGCTGCTCGGAGCCTCACTGCAGTCATTGGGGATTCCTTCATGGTCATCCACAAAAGGCTCTCCCTCTTCATATGCTGAGGGTTTAGTACCGACTTTGGGCTCATTATCCCCACCTCTGTTGCCTTCCCGGGGAAGGCTCCGAGATCTTGTGCGGCTGCTCACTGTAGTAGTAAACATGGTGTCTCCTTTGTCTGCCAGGGCAGAAATGTTGCCAGCAGAGTGGGAGAGGGAAGCGGCAATGCTCTGACCCCTTTGAGCTCTGATTCTCCTTCGGGATGGGGCAGCAATCAGAATATCCTCAGTTTGGCATTCAGAGTCCCTGGTTCCAGACCTTCTATTGACGGTGTTGGACGGGTCTGGGTTTGTGTGCACAATCACATTCCTTTCCCTGGCCACTGGTGATTCATCAGAATCTAGGGCACACGGAAAGCACAGTGAGATACATCAGCAGGCTAACAGACATTCCGAGCGATGTCTGCAGGGCTGCGTGCTGGCAGGTTAGAGCTTTTTCTTACAGGGGAAAAATCAATATAGAGAATTAGAGGAAAGTTAAAATCAATTTCTCTCTCTCTCTCTGCATACATACACTATGCTTTTATATCTTTCATGAATGATCCCTGTCTTCTCTATTATATTAATTTGCTACAATAAATGACTACTTTTACAAAACTCAAGTACATTTTATCTTCTTTGGCCACTACTTTTCATTTTTATTTTGTGATATAAAAATCAGAGACTTTATTAGAAGCTATAAAAACCTTATTTGTAAGAGATATTACCATAAAATAAAAAAGAGATACTACCATAATAATAATCTTTAAAAACCATAGGCAGGGATATTCTAAACACTTTGAACAGAAAAAATGGAAAGAATGTCATCAAGGATATCCTGTTATCAATATTCAATATTTAATTGCACATATTTCAATTTTAAATTTTTAAATAAGTAGTCCCATAAAAGTATATCTCTCTTCAAATGAAGTTACAGTTTTCCAGAACAATTCTTTCATTGAATCCTGGTACTTTTTATTCACAATTTTTACTGTAAATTTTTTTTTGTAATGTAACATTAGAAAATGTTACATTTCATCCATAAGACCTGAATCTGTATGCTCTCATCTATAAAGTCATCCTTCATAATACAAAATAGAGAATTAAAAAGTAATAGTGCCTGGTTTGCTGAATATAAAACAAATAAACATCATTTTAAAACCTCTATAAGTTAAAATGTTTAATGTTTTTAAGACAGTGGTTGAAGGCTGGTTTCCATTTCATCTCTTTCTAATCTGCATTAGACAGAATGTTAACCATTAGCATTTTTCATACCACACCTATTTCTTGTTGAACTCTTCTGGGGATACCCGAGATGGTTTTCCTCCTCCTCAATTTTCGTCTCCGCTGGAGAACGGATTGTGAATGAACAAGGGAGCAGCGTATACTAGCCTCTCTGTCGAAACCAACGCCTGCAACCCACAAACAGGTCTCATTAGCCTTTAGAAATGGCAAACAAATTTTCATTTGCCTGCAACACAGTGATATTTCTTGATTGGAAGTAGGGGAAGAGTTTAGATGAAGCCTTTGAACAAATATAAGGGAGACTTTATTCAGCTCTTATTTAAATTACGGTGCAGTAAATTAAGCTTTACTTCGAAAGACAGCTCTCCACAACAGCTTGCACTGCCAAAAGTAGCAAGCAGAGAAGAACAATCAAAAGAAAGAAAAAAAGAAAAAGACACGAAGAAATCACTCTCACACAGAAATGGCGCCTTGAAGGATTTATAACCTTTGGTTACTACTATTTACTGGTCTATTTCTGGGCTCTCTGAAGTTGATACCTTTGCACATGGTAAGTAAATCAGTAGCCAAGATGTTAACCTAAATAAGTTCAGCTAATATATCCTGACTCAGTTTTTCATTAAAAGCGTCTTTGTGAGTTCCTCCCTCAACCTTGTATGCCCATGCCTTACCCCCCAGGCATGTGTATGCACACAGTCACACACACATTTGCTGCAAAGAAATTAAACAGTCTAGAGATTTGGGTTTTTTTTTTCTTTTACTCATCACAAAATTGTCTACTTTCTTCTATGGACTAAATTAGATCCTTTTTGCTTCAGTACCAGGTGTCTTATCAATATAAAATAAGCATACAGGGCAGTCCCCAGTTCGGCACTTAAATGGATCCACTTTTTGTGCCAACTGTAAAGCTGGAATTCTCAGTCTTTATACCACGCATTTGTTTTTGTAAACCAGGGGGCAAACCATGATGCTTGGCAGTTTCCTTTCCATAATCACATTGTTGACACTATGTGCAGTTCTGTCAAAACTAGAATGAGAGGGAGGGGAGGGACTCAAACTCTTGTCTGGCATGGACGTGCACTAGGGAGTGTTCAGAGTGAGCTCTGCCTCAGATAACCATAGTGCTGTGTTTGGCATTGGTCACCTCATCAGTGATCCTGATTGTTAAGCATGGGACTGGATGGCATGTTAAGTCCTGGCTCAGCTGTATAATGAAGCAGTTGAGTTAGCATCACAGTGCTACCAGTTTCTAGATTCACTTCGCAAAATCTGTATGAGATATCACATGGTGAAAAATTGAAGTGTTATCACAGAATTTGTACTGATGGAATTTTTCTTTCTTAATTCCAACCCCAGACTAAAATCCTGCAGTATAGAGCACATGGCATGCAGACACAGACATCGTGTGTTATGTGGACATCAGTAACAACGTTCTCACTAACGCTCATGAAATCAGCATCTAATCTAGGTTTTAGTCTGGGAGTTCCTGAAATAAAGCAGAGGCAAAATCTTCCCCTTAATCACAAGACGATGGCCCATAATCACGGTACTAAACTTGAAAACAAGATCTTACTTATAGTGCCAGGAAGAAAGCAGGTGTTGTTAATAACCAGATGTTTCCAACATTGAAAATTGGCTTAAGGGGGTTCCAAAATTATCCTTTTTGCAGCTGAACTTCCATAATATAGTGCATTTAGAGTATGGAGATCAGATAAGGGCACATCTTTAGAATAATTTATCTTACAAGTTGAATAGATCATCAGGAAAATGTACTTCCAGCTCACAACTTGCCAATCAACTAGAACAACGTCTCAGGAAGGAAATAATATCTGTCCCAGATAGCTGTCCATTTGCTCTCCACTTTATGTGAGAGAATTCCAGTGAGGTTAGTAACTTTGTATCAAGCATTGTGCAGTCTTTATGGTACCAAGATGAAAATCAGTGATAACATAGATGTTTTGAAATTTTCAATACACAAAGAAGTTAAAATGTAACTATTAGAAATGTTTAAAGAAAGCCCAATATATAGACTATTTAATGTTCACCTTTGAAAGTTAGAATATTTCATAGCATTATTTTACTTACAACTAAGATGACGAGATCCAATTCTGGAATTTATAAGTGCTGCCAATAAATTTTCAAGAAAACTCTGGCTAGCCTTCCATTCTACCTAAACTAATATTCAAACTCTCAATACACAAGAGGGGGGGGAAATAAGAGAATGAAAAAAGATAGGTTTGCTGGTTTTAAAAAAAGAATTCAGCCTTCATCTATGTCTCCATTTATTTTTAGGTCAAACCTCTCCCTCCTCCCCTCCAATCAATACAGAAGTCTAAATCATTTTTTTAAAAAAGCCTACCTTCATCCAAGGAAGCATGAAAACAGATTTCCTAGTTGGTCTACAAGACCATTACTTGCAATTTGAAAAGACTGGAGCTGCTGTTTTCTTTCTTGTAGTGCCACACATCATTATCATATGATTAATCACTGCCACCTTCTCCATTATTTCAGTCAGCTATGGCCAAAGAGCTATTTGGTGATTTTTTTCTTTCAAAAAGAAACTGTCCATCATTTACATAACAAGTGGCCCAGCAGAAAACATGCAGATTGATGTTCAAGCCCTGACAAAAGCATATTGAACATCTTCTGGGTTGTATTTGGATGAAAAAAGGATTACTTGTTTACAAAATGAAATTCTTAGCAGTACAGGATTTGAACATATTTAATACACATAATATTCTGACCCCACTGCCCCTACGAAAAAACCAGAACGATACCAGTGACGTTGATGGGGATGATGCAAGAAGAAATCACTTGGGCATCTTGTTTCATCTTCTCTTCTGGCGTCGGGAGAGGTAGTGCTTTGCTCCAGTTGGTTTGCTTGTCCAGTGTGGAGGGGATATTGTGTATTGGGTTTTTCGGCCTCTGCCCTAACATGACATCAGTATCTTCATCCTCTGGGGGATGGGACTGCAAATGAAGTATAATCAGATTCAGCCATCATTTATATATAAGCACACATGTAAGGAATCTAATAGGTGAGATTAGAAAAAATGAGGTCAGAAATAAGCTTTTAGCACAAAGGAAGAATGCTAAGAAGTTGTTAGTAAGCACAACTAATTGAAACTATTATTTCAATAGTCAAGCAACAGAAAGGGGAAAATGGGCTAAGTACCATGCTTTTCAAGTTCAATGAAATTAAGAGGAGAGATAAAGTCACCAGAAATCCCCAAACTTCAACTGAAGAAAACTGAGTCTTTAATCTAGTGAGAAGTAGATGTACTTTCAAGCTATCTCACCATAAATTCCTGTCAAAAGTTTTGGGAGTTTGAGATGACTAGGATCAAGAGAAGAGTAGGCTTTAGATGCCTATGAAAAGGTTCAGAAAAAGTGCCAGAAAACCTGGGGTCAGGTGACAGTCCAGTATCACCTGAAGAACGAAGAACAAACAAGCCAGCCTACTGAGAGGCCGCATTAAAAACCAAGGCGTTAATTTCACTGCAGGACCACAGCATTTGTGAATGCTTTTTAAAAGCTCAGTTTCCTAAACTCTATATGCACGTGAAAAAACAAAAGTAAAGAATTTCCCCCCACCAACTGTAGTGGAAATACAAACACTATTACTGAGGGGAAAGATTCAAGTGGGTTTCTTTTTCAGAAAAGGAAGCATAAAACAGCCCTAATTTATTTCTTTTCAGCTTTGCGGTGAGAAACTTTTCCTCCAGCTGTGTAGTTAGAAGCTTTGATTTCTATCTGACATTCGAAAATTCTCCATCCATACCTTTGATAAATATTAATATTGTGTAACTTTTATTTCCGAGTTGGGCTCCTAGTCCAGATTATTTAAAAGGCTCCATCCCAGTTTTGATGTCAGGGTTGAGTTTCTAAACAAGATTGTTGAAAGACCCAGTTTTCACCACTGAAGCTAGTTTTATTTCTTTACACACTTTGGAAGAAGGTGGGTATCTGTAAAATAAATCCTTTTCCTCTTATTCCAGTAAGATTTTAATAACACATTGTCCTAAAATTAGGATCATTTAAACAGAAATTTCTTGTCCTCACATTTGGAAACCCCATGCCCTATGGACTTGGAGGATTCCCCCTATTGTCAAAGTCCCTTTAAAGAGATTCCAGAGCCACTGATTTAAACTAACCCCCGGCATTTACTTACCTTGTCAGAAGTTTCTGCAAAGCCCCCCAACACACCCAACAGGATATCATTCCCCCCCTTGGGAAAAATGTGTTCACCATGAACATTTTAGTAAAATATTGCAAGCTTCTTTCTCTCTTCAGCTTTTGTGCGGCTTCCTGGCGGCGAAGCGAATAGCTCAGATAAAGTTCGAACACAAAAGACTTTGTTTCCTAGGTAACTTCCAAAAAGAAAAAAAAAGTTTGGTGCATGCAAAGAGAGTGGGAGAGAGAGAGTAAGAGAGCGAAACCCTTACCACCAGAGACCTCATTTTGTAGGCGATTCCTTCCTTGAATAACAATGGACCGAGAACCAACTATAGGACAGTGACCTGACTACAGGCTCTGAGCAGCAGCCAAAAGCACTTTTTATTTCATTGGCTGCAGAGAATCCTTTTGTTCTGTTCTCTTTCTGATTTGAGAAGCTGAACCTTTACAGCTCTGATAAATATAGGGCAAGCTGGAATTTCTTTCCACCGGACTGCAGAGTCCAACAGCAGCGTTAGGTGACGCTCCCCCTGAACAGAGCCGCGACTGTGGCAGGCGGTGAGCAGGGAGCACGTGGGGGAAAAAAGCCAACCGTGTGGTCCCCGAAGGTATGTTTTCTTTAATTCAAGTTAGGAACATAGTGTTGTGAAAATTGCTTTCAAAGGAAAACTGTTAGTTAGAAACAAGAGAGTTTGCAATAAAGTTAAGAGAGCAATGAAAGGAAGAGTGTCTGGAGAGAGGGGGATAGGCTGTGAAGAGATGTTCTCAGAACCAATACCTTTCTACTCCATGGGGTCATGTGGCAACACTCAGTGGGGGAGGGCGAACGGGTGCTGTTAAACTATGAACATGAAATGCAAAAAAAGAAAAAAATTAAAAACGTGCATACAACAGTGGATCCTGGTTAGGCCAAATCTATGATAGTAATAAGTGAGTATACGGGGACAACTCCCTTTCTTCTTTCTTTTCTTCCTAGTCTTTATTTTTTGCAAGGTGGTATACATACAGGTTAAAAGCACAGACTCTAGGGCTAGTCTGAGTTCAAATCCTGGCTCTGCCATTTATTTTCAACATGGCCAGAGACATTTCCTCAACCTTTCTAAGATCAGTTTCCTCATCTGTAGTAAGATAGGGAAATAACAGCATCTACCATCCAGAGCCTTTTTGAGGATTAAATGAGTAAATATCTCTAATATACTTTGAAGAATCCTAGCACTTAATAAACTGTATATGGTAGTTTCAGCTACTACTACAACTATTATTACTTTTTAGTGTTTGGAATTCATTGAGGGTACAAAGAATTAGGTTACAGTGATTGCATTTGTTAGGTAAAGTCCCTCTTATAATTGTGCCATGCACCATGCACCATGACCCTCCATCTCTCTCCCTCCTCCCCTATCCCCAATCCCTCATTCCCTTTCCCCCCACCACGTATTAGGTCATCTGCTGCCTTCACATTAGAATTGAGTAGTCTGGATTCTTGCTTCTCCCTTCCTATGATGCTTTACTAAGAAGAATATCTTCCAACTCAATCCAGGTTAATACAAAAAGATGTAAAGTCTCCATCTTTTTAATGGCTGAATCGTATTCCATAGTATACATGTACTTGTACACAGCTTTATTACCCTTACCCTGTAACTGTGAAACATCTGTGAAAATGTCTTTGTGAATAATTTTCTTATTTTTTAGATCCCAACTACATCTGCTAATATGAGAAAGATTGCTTTCCTTAGAGTGATTTTATTTTCCTGGGAGCTACTTGAAAGAAAAAGGTCTGTGTATAATTTCCTCCTCTAGAATGCTCAAAATTTCCTTTTTCCTCATATTCGTAGGCTACATTTGGAGACAGGGCCAGTTTCATGAGTGTGTGACCTGTGGAGTCCCACATGGCCTCCATACTTGGAAGGCACCCCGCACTTGGCTTCATGCTGTGCTATCGTTGTCTTGAAATACTTATTTTTTGAGTAAGGAGCTCTGTATTTTCATTTTGCAATGGGTTGTACAAATTATGTAGCCAGTCCTGTTTGGAGAATAATCTAGTAACCAGAATTCCCTTTCAGTATCTACCGAGAAGGACATTGAAAGTCTTTTAATCTCACAGTAACTTTGAATTCAGTTACACCTCCTTTACAGCCCTTCCTCTACAGTGTGGCTTTAAAGTAACATGAATTAGTTCTGAATGTGTCTTTGTCATCTATTAGGTTGTGAATTCCTGGAGGTTAGGAGCCATATTTAATTTTCCTCTCAGTGTTCCATGATTCCGGCAAAGTGCCTCCCCCATTGTAAGAGCTCAACAAAGTATTTGTGCACAAGGATAATACCAGCTCTGTGGGTTTCAACAGTGATGAGAAACCAGATAAAGTAAGGGTATGCTCCAGATCTCAGGAAGAAACAGATAGCATAGAATCCAAGGGACTTACCATCTTCAGTCCAATAAGTAAAAACAAATAGAGAAAACCACCAGCAACCCCTGTTCCAACAGAGGCTCAACATGGCTTGATGCTGGGCCTGTTTCTTCTTAAGCGTATGGCAGACATGCTTTTGGTTGGGGGTCTTTATTCAAAGTATTTTATTCTAAGTTTTCTAAATTTTATTCTAAGTTTCTAAGTCTTAACTGACAATTTGCTCATTAACTTGTAAGCAGAGCAAATGTTACTTCCTCAGGCTCAGTCAGCTTTGATCTAGAACTTATCTCAGACCAATGATTTTGTAGGGTCTAATGGTTTCCTCCCTAAAAGTGACATTTTGACACATGTGGTATATGTGGCCTGAGTTCAGACACTAACCTGGATGTCTGCTAAGAATCTGTCTGCTAAGATAATGATGTGGCAGTCTTAAGACACTGGAGTGTGTAAACTAGAAAGAAAACTCTAGGAAGAAGTAGGGAAAAAGGAAGCTACTTGGAAAAAGAACCTGCTTCAAAGAAACCAAAAGCTTTGGTGTCTCATGAAAAGAATTTCAAAAAACTACACAGCTGGAAACTGCAGGTCAGAAAACACATTAATGATATTAATATAAACATATGAATTTTGGTAGTCTGTCTTAAATCTCCTAAATTAGTGAGGAATGGATTTTATTTTGGGTGTGTGTGGCGGGGGGGAAAGGTAGGGGACCTTAAACAAAGGACCCCACCAAAAGCAGCGTCTGTCACTCTAGCTGGAGTGCAATGGCATCATCATAGCTCACTGCAGCCTCAAACAGCTGGGCTCAAGTGATCCTCCTGCCTTTGACTCTTGAGTAGCTGGGATTATAGGCACAAACCATCATGCCAGGCTCATATTTATTTATTTATTTATAGAGATGAGTTCTCACTATTGCCAAAGCTGGCCTCGAACTCCTGGCCTTAAGCAATCCTCCCACCCAGCCTCCCAAAGTCCCAGGATTACAGGAGTGAGCCCCTGCGCATGTCCGAAGGATAGATTTTATTTTTCATCGGTCTGAGAAACCCATCTACCCTGTTAAACAAACATAAGGTAACATCTAGCAATGAGTAAGGATGGCAAATCTAGAGAGAATGCAGACTGTTCAGTTTTGGTCACTAAGATAAAGGCAGAGTCTCCTTGGGTTACCTTCCACAGTGGATTCCTGCTCTCGGCTTCTACTATTTTAATAGTAGCTCTAATCTCTAGCTTGTGAGAACTGCAATGAAGTACTCTTGAGCTCAAATGTGCCAGGATTGTGTTCTTTGGTTTTTCCATCTAGACACAAGTACTAGAGCCCCCATTGATGGTCTGCATATTTAGAGTATTTAAGTTTATAATATTAAAATGGGCTATGGTTTTTTCTGCCATGAATTAATATCTGCTTTAGTGTAGTATTTAAAACATCCTCTTTCCTGGGCATTTGGTCAAAAGAAGTAAAATTGTTCTGATTATTTCTAATTAGATTTTTATATGATGAATACAATAATCAGTTCATAGAATATTTTTCTAAATTATCTAAGAAAACTGCAAGAGCATTGCTACCTCGGGGCATCTTTGCATGACCCAGCATGCCACTCTTTAATGGATGCTGATGAATAAGGTTAGGAAAAGCTGATAGTGATCAAACTCATATGAACTAAATTATTCTTTAACAGCTCTCTTTGAAAGGAATCCTATTTCTTATTCAGAGAAAGACTAACCATTTCTTGTTCATAACTCTATTCTTGCCATCTCAATAGTGTTCAATAAATATTTGTTGTACTGCTGACACCCCCACGTGCCTGGAATAAACAAATAAAAATCCTCTCCTAGAGAAATAAATGTTTCCACCCAGTACAACGTCCAATACAAAGTCAAAGATAACAAAGTATAAGAGGAGATAAGACAGAGTAAGCAAGAAGCAACCAAAACAACAGATAATAGAAGAAGAACCACAGGGACTCCTGATTTTGGAGTCATCACTTGGTATAGGAATGGGAACGAGCCCTGGTTTTCCCAGAATAAGTGTGTTAGGCTATCATCATTCATTCATTCAAGACTATTTCTTTGCTGAGGCTCAAAAATCAACATTTGTTCCCAGTGGAAACAAATTGTCAGATTAAAAATAAAAATAATTTCTCCCTCATAGGTATATGTGTGTCCACTTTATAATTCTTTCAACTTCTCTGTACTTTTGATATTTTTAATAATAAAATGTTGGAGAAAAATGCAAAAAAGAATTTCCCCCTCCTTTTTCAAGTTCCCATTCATTCTGGACCTCTAGCGCTGATTTCGAGAGACTTTAGACTCCTGCTTGCAACATTTTAGAATTAGCAATTACTAGCCATGCCCTTCTTGTCCCTGACAAAAGATGCTTCTTTGATGCCTTCACTCTATTTCTGTCACTGAGGCCTCATCAGTGATGCCCTTGAATCCTTTCCCCAGCTTCTCACGAGATTGTGTCAACAAAAGCCAGCATTATGCTTCTGACCAATGTTCACAATAAGAAGTAAACATTATGCTCAAAAACAGTCAAAGAAATTTCTTTGGTAAATAATGAAAGAATGTTTTTCAAACTACAGTCTTTCTCATGGTGTGTGTATGAGAGAAAAGTTCATTTCTACACTTTTTCTGGGTAGGAATAAGCATTTCTCCAAAGATTTCGAGATTTCCTCCCATCTTTCTCTTACTGCCAGACGAAAACATAATCCCTTCACTCCATAGTCTACTTTCTCTTGGGTTTGATTTTTATATGCTGATGGGGGCTTATTTTGCTGCAAAACTTTCCAAAAGACATCTGTTAAAATGTTGTGGGTATTCCAGCAGGAAATGTTTTAAAAAATTGGCTTTGGTTTGTGATCTAACTGATACCACATGGCACTTCAAGCAGTCGACTTTCTGAGCTGATTTATTGGTATCATGTTGTCTTAAACCTGAGAAATAGTTACTGGAGCCTGGATGTTGTGTTATATTTGAACACAAAAATCAAACCTGAGAGCAAAGATGGCTATTGCAAGCCACCCTGGGTTTCTAGTGAGGTGACACAGGCTCTTATTGTCACTCTGCCATGAGGCTTATTTGTCCTTATACCAACTTTCTCATTTGTGCACAGACCGTGGCCTGTCTATGAGATGGAGGAGACCCTCGTGGGACTCCCCCGTGGGACGGAAGTGTGTGTGCAGGTATTGTACATAAACATGAACTGCTTTGATCTTTCTCAAAGCCTTAAAGAAGTCTGGCCATGCCTTCTTCACATTGACTTTTGTTGGTACAATTACATAGTACTTTTATTCCCTTGACACTGTCTCCAGGTGCCCCACTGGCTGGCACTGTGCTCTACCTTCCAAATGTGTTTAATAGCATCCTTTCTAATTTTTCTCGGGCTTCCCCCCTCTCCTCCTCCACAACCCCAACGGTCACTAAGGTGAACAACCACGAGGAAAACAGAATGATGAGGCAGGTCGAAGTTCAGGGGACATCCTATGCTTTCTCTGTCCTAAGCCTTCTTCCTTTTCCAGGTTTGTACTTTGTCACCACTTTCTGCCCAGCAGTTGGGGCCTTCATGCTTCCCTGATGGGCCTGAATGTGGCACCCCCACCTGGCATGCCATCCCCAAGCCCATGTGCCCAAACCCTTCACATTGCACTCCTAGCCAGCTAAGAGGCTAGAAAGAAGCCCACAGATGCACCCTTAGTAAGGTGCTGAGAGCTCCTCATGAAAAACCGAAGGGAATAAATCATGGCAAAATTCGGGGCAATAGTTGTGGGAGGGGGAGGGAAGATATTTAGGGATAGGTGCTTATTGAGTTCTCTTAATCACTTTCTACATTAATATTTAAATTAGCAATAAACATAAATATTCAGGCCTGTGAAAAATCCCCTTATCATTCATAAGTCTGCTTTTCCAAATCATACTTTTATTTCCTGTCCCTGACATATATAGCCACCACCACCTCCTCAATTCTCCTGAGAGACACTTTGCAGAAGAAAATATACAAAAGGCCAATATGCACATACAAAGATGCTTAACATCATTACTCATCAGAAAAGTTCAAATGAAAACCACAGTGATATACTACTGTACAAGAGTGGGGTTAAGATGAAAAAGATTAAAAGATACCTAGTGTTAGCAAAGATGTGGAGCAACTGGAATGCTCATGAATCGCTGGTGGGAATAGACAATGGTGTAGGTTTGGAGATTACTTGGCAGTATCTAACAAACTAAAATGCATGTCTATCCTTTAATTCCCTCCTAGGTATGTGGAGTTAATAAAAATAAGTATGCCCACAAGAATATTTATAGTAGGTTTATTCATGAAAGCTACAAATAAACAAACAAAACCTCACAACTAGAAACAATCCAAAGATCTACCAACAGCAGAGTGGATAGATGGTGGAATACTGCATTCCCACAATGGAATACTACCAGGTAATAAAAAAGAACGTGCACTATGGGTCTCAAAAAACTGTGAATCAAAAGAAGCTGGACACAAAAGAAAATGCGCTTCTTCATTTACGAATCCTATCCTGTTGGTAGATGATTTGGGCGTGAGATCCACCCCTCGTGAGCAAAGTTTAAACAGCAATGACAATGCTGTAATTTTCACCCAAAGAGAGGCTTTCTGCAAGACAGAATGTAACTGCAAAGTATTTCTCCTTTTGATCTCAGCTGGACAGAACAAAAATTCCTAGGGCAATGGTATGCAAAATCATTTTATGTATTTTAAAGTTGAGGAACACTGTTTAATCACATCCTATTAATGAAGTGTTTTTGAACATGCAGAACATAAAAAAATTATATTTGTGGGCATTTGTGGAAATTAGTCCCCACATGAATGGAAAAAAAGGCCACAGGGAGCCCAGGCTGGAGAACACTTCCTGCTGACTGGTCAGAACAGTCATTTATTCCAAGGAATTGCTCTATACTGTCAAGAACACAAAACAGGGCCCACTGGATCATGATCACTGATGTTGATGCCAGCGAGAGCCTTATTCATCCCCTGTGGCCAGCTTTGCCAATTAGTGGAGCCACAGCCAAGGGCCACTCAGCTCCGTCAACCCTCAAAGGATGCCAGCACCGAAGAAAAGACATGAGTGAGGGACAGGCAGGCCGAGCTTTGAAGTGAAGGGAAGAAAAGGGTCTTTGAACTGTTACAAACAGCACAAATGCCCTCACCCGAATGAGAGGAACTGGCAGTGTGAGTCCACAGGGTAGCCCAGGAGTGAGGGAAGCACCTTTCCAAGTGAACCTTCTCACTGGTAACTCAGGCCAGATATAGCAAAAGCTCAGCAGTGTCGTACTTGACCTCACTGTGGCAATTTTTTAAAAAGTAAAAAAGACTTCTCCTGTCTCACTCACAAGCTATACATATTCTGCCTTTACTGTTCTAACTTTTTTTTTTTTTTTAGTACAGTTCTGTTAATGTTTATCACACGTGTAGAGGCTTGTGTCACCACTACCACAATCAGGATACGAAACTATCCCGTCACTCCCCAACTCCCCCAAGCTGTGCATTTATAGTCACCGCCTCCTCCCACCCCTAACCCCTGGCAGCCACTAATCTGTTCTCTATCAGTACGGCTTTGTCTTTTTGAAAATGTCATGTGAATGAAATTATACACTAGGCAACCTTTTGAGACTGGCTTCTTTCTCCCAGAATTATGCCTCTGAGATCCATCCAAGTTGTTGTGTGTATCAATAATTCATTTCTTTTTATTGTGAGTAGTATTCCATTGTCTGCCTATATTCTGAACAGCAGAAAAAGTCTCAGGCACGCAAGAGAACGTCAACCTGAGAATATTCCATAATGATGTGTACAGGCAAGTAATTTTATTGACTGTTCCATAGCCAGGATAACATTTAAAAGAAAAAGAAGGAATTCTAAAACTCAACTCTGCCACAAGGACTTTTCTTGATTTCTGGCAATATTTAATTTAAACCAGACTGTTTGGCCGGTTATTAAGCTATTGTCTCTCAGCTCTGAACCTCTTCTTCTGTACTCTGTGGTGCCGGGTCTCTGCAAACAATATTTTTTCCTTGCTAGCTGCTCCCTGTTGGGTTTGGACCATTGTGGGTGGGGAGGGGGTGGTGCAAGAGGGAGACTAGAAGGCTGGAAGAGGAAGAAGGGACTTGTTGGTACCCCCTGTTTCTGTTAGCATTACCCATCAGTGGTCCTTTGCCCCAGCCTTGGGAGTTGGTTTCAGCTCTCATCTGTGTCTATACTCCCGGAACCCACCATCTGCCCCCACCAGAGTTACTTGTCAAACCCAGTTGTCCAGTGCCCCTTTCCCAGAGGCCTAGATCCCAGCTCTGTGGGGTCCTTCTACTGAGTTCTTGATGTGTTAGCACCCATCAGGCAGCACTCCTTGACTGGAGGTCTGGGTCCCAGTTCCTCATGAGCTTCTGGGCTGCAGAGATCCTGAGACCCCAGCACCAGCCAGGCCATGGGCCCTCTCCAGAGTTCTGGGTTCTAGTGCTGCAGAGCTGCTCCAGTGACTCCAACCCCTCCCTTCTGTTCCCCTAGCCTTGGGAGTCTTAGCCACTTGGCTCCTGTAACTATCTCAGTTTTACCTCAGTTTCCCATTTGCCTTCTCAGCCTTATAATAGCAACCCTGAATTCAGTCCTCTCTGTTAAAATAGCTAGGGTGGTTTCTGTTCTCCTAACTGGACCCAGACTGATAAAGTGCATGGTATCACGCTCTGGCTTGCTTGTGACGAAGGCATCAAAAGACCTTGCTATTTCCTGTTTCTGAGTCAAATCAGGACAACATGAACTAGTCTTATGAGGACTAGCAAGATGATAATGACTTCTTAAGCTTATGTTGTGGCACAGAGGACAGCTGACATTATCTCAAAAACAAATGTTTCTGGTGATCCTTGAAAATGAGTATGAGGGAAAAAGAATTTGCGCTGGTCCATAGCTATACCATTCCACATACCAGGCACTGTGCTGATTTCCCTCACGAAAAATACCACATCAGAACACAGGTCCAGTTATAAGCCATCGGCTATTTGTAGCCCATCTCCAAGATCCATCTCGCTGCTTCAAAGACCAAACAAGTGAGGTAAATTGGAAGTGTAATAGGCATCACCGCTTCTGCAGTCTTCTACTTGAGACTAACATCAAGCTCTTCTCTCTCTGCTACATCAAAAAGGAATCTCTAGAGATTGAGGAAATGGAATATTTTCAGAAAGCACAGCATTCTGTTTTGATCATTGTTATTTCTGTGCTCAAACGCCTTCAATAACTGGCTAGCCTTATGGAATAAATTCAAACCTTTTAGCCTGACATTCAAGATCCTTCAAGATCCGGCCTATTGAAGTATTACAGCCAGTGCTTTCCAATCACACACACCTTTTGGCACCAGCCACAGCAAAGTATGTGACCTCATGTGTATACACTCCACCCTCTCCTACCTCTTGTTGTTTCCTTAGCCTATAATCCTTTTCCTCCCAGTGTTCATATCACAATTCTACTCCATCCTTTAGGGCTTTCTCAAATTATTCCCTTTTCTACAAAATTTAATCCTGCCACCTCACCCCACCCCAGCACCACACCCCAGTGAGGTATTCACACCGTATAGTGAAGACAACACAATTGCCTCTAGTATCCATATACTCTGGATGGCATAGGTTATGTCTGTGCCATCCTTCTAGAACTATGATTAATAATCACAGGTGTTAACCTAATTTTTTTAAGTGAAGGAATAAATGAGAGGCCACAATGGGAGAGAAGGTATTCCAAGTGGGGATATTGTTTGAAGAGTGCAGGATGTTTTCTGGAGAAGCATTTATCATTTGGTTTAGCTGAGGTCTATGGTCTGTGCAAAGAATTTGTGGGAAATGCATCTGGAAAGGTAAGTTAGGACTCAATTGTAAAGAACATGAAGACTTGGGCTAAGGATTTGAACATATTTCTTTTGGCAGAATGGAGGAATTGAAGATTTGGGATTAGGAAAAATTTATATGTCAAAGATTCTCATGGGGGTTAGAATTTTTCCGAACTGGTTTGAGGTGCAAATGATCTGAGATAAAGGGAAGCATCTAAACTGAAGCAAACGAGAATGACTTTGGAATAGACAGAACCATTGTAGACAGAAGATCACAAAATAAGAGAGTACCTTTGAAGGGGGTTGCAAAACTATGAAGCTGGTTTATATAAGTAAAATAGACTTGTCCAGGACACTGTGGATATGTATAACTCTTTTATGGCAAAGAAAAGCCTTGAACAGCATTTCTCAATTCTAGCTTTATTGTAAGAAAAATAAATACTAAAAATCTCTAATAGGAACCTATGGAGAAAAGGAAGGATTATGGATAAAAGAAGACAGAGTTGGGCCAGTCAAGTACTACTAAAGTGCTTCTAACTCCTTTTTAAGTGAGTTTAATTTTTCTTAAAAGCTGCTTTCTCATGAGACTCATTTTTTCTTCTTGATAGAAAAAGGAAGAGTAAACACAGCATTGGTTATAGCTCTGAACTCTGACTAAGAAGGTCTGAGTCCTAGTTTGAGTGATTTCCTCCATTAACTTCCCAATAAAGCAGTTGAAATGTCCTGTCTTCCTTCCTTCCTTCCTTCCTTCCTTCCTTCCTTCCTTCCTTCCTTCCTTCCTTCCTTCCTTCCTTCCTTCTCTCTCTCTCTTTTTCTTTTTTTTATTGAGACAGAGTCTCACTTTGTCACCCTCTGTAGAGAGCAATGATGTCATAGCTCACAACAACCTCGGACTCTTGGGAACAAGTGATTCTCTTCCCCAAGCTTCCCTAGTAGCTGGGACTACAGGTGTCCACCACAATGCCCGGCTATTTTTTGTTTGTTTGTTTAGCAGATCTGGGCCAGGTTTGAACCCACCAGCCCCAGCGCATGTGCCTGGCACCCTGACCACTGAACTATGGGTGCGCAGCCAGAATGTCCCACCTTTCAAAGGTACCTCCTTGGTAAGAAGAAAAATATGACTGGACATTTGTGTTTTATGTTAAAATCCCTGGATACCACAGTATGAAAACCATTATCTAGCTACGAAATGACAAAGAATCCTTGATTCTTTTCCTGGCTAATTCTATCAAGTGTGGCAAAGTCTATAACTGTGAAGGCAATATGTTTGAATGAATTCACTGTTGATCCCAATGATAAGGATTTAGGTCTCAGTGTTCCTGTGGAACTTAACAAACTTTTGCCATAGGGGTTCCTTCTCATGCCAAGCATCTTCCTCCATGGCCACAGAGACCTTTAGTTATCCTTAGCCCTGGATCACTCTTATGAGGCTTGAAGAGGAAAACTGGGTGAGATTTCTGGAATCTCACCTCATTTGAAGATGAGTGACCTCTTTGCCTATCTGTCTAGATATCACAATCTAAGAAGGGTCTTAGGCTTCCATGGGGACCCCACTGCAGGCTGAAAGCAGCAATTGGAAATGTGTCGACTCAAATGCTAACCCCAATGAGTAGCAGCTGTGTGGACTCAGTGGCAAAGAGTTCTGTAATCAAATAGGAATGTCTTGCAAAGGGGAAGAGCTGGTGCATGTCCCAAGTATTTGCAGATCTGGGTCTGGGCTGAGGGATATTACAGGTGAGAACAGATGAGCTGAATATACCATTTAGTGAGGGGTGAGGGTGAACTGCTATGACAAACTGACTCCATATGCTGTAATAAGAATCTATGTTTGTGACAGCATGCTTACAGCCAAAGTGCCCAATACTATGACAACTTCTAATCACCTTTGATCAGGTTCTTCATGGTCTCCTAGATTTTGCTATATAAAGTAAAGAAGTTATGAACTAAGCATTTCCTGGTTGAACTTACCTTCCCCTGCACATGTATCCATCGTAGGCACTGGGGGATAAGTACCAACCAAGAAACTGTGAAACATTTGTGGCTAACATTCATTCATTCATTCATTCATTCTCTCTCTCTCTCTTTCTGTATATCTACATACTTTTTTTCTATTTTGAAATAACATTAGACTTACAGAAAAGTTGTAAAAATAGTAGAGAGCTCTCATTACTCTTTACCCAGCTTCTCCTAATGATAACAGCTTACATAGCTATAGCACATTTATTGAAACCAGGACATCAGCATTGATAAATTCACACCTAACGGTACAATGCACATTATCCAAATGATGGGCACACTTATAACTTTGACTCAAACTGCACAAAAGCAATTTATGTAACCAAAACATTTGTACTCCTGTGATATTCTGAAATAATAATAAAAAACCTTGAACATAAAAAAGTAAAGTGCCATAATCATCAGGCTAAAACAAACACATGAATGGATTAATCAAATGTGGTATATGTACGCCATGGAATATTACTCAGCCATAAAAATACATGGTGATCTAGTATCTTTCATAATAACCTGGATTTAATTGAAGACCCTTCTCCTAAGTGAGAAGTGTCACAAGAATGGAAAAACAAACACCACATGTATTCAATACTAAATCGGAACTAGTTGATTGACACCTATGTGCTTGCAGGGAAGCAAAGCTCAAAGAAATTTGGGTGGGGGAGGGGAAGACAGAAAAGGGCAAATTCCCACCCAATTAGTACACTTCTGTACACTTCTGGGTGGGGGGGCACACCTATAACTTTGACTTAAAATTTACAAAAGCAAACTATGTAACCAAAACCATAGTCTGCTGAAATAAACTCTCTTGAAGAATTAAAAAAAGTACTGTTAACTAATTTATTAACCTTATTTGAATATTTCCAGTTTTCCCACTGATGTCCTTTTCTCATCCAGGATCCAATCCAGGACTGCATATTGCATTTAGTTGTCAAATCTCTCCAGTTCCCTTCACGTTTTGATAGATTCTCAGTCTTTGTCTTTTGTGGCCTTAACACTTTTGAAGTGTACTATTCAATTATTTTATGGGATGTTCTTCAATCGGGGTTTGTCGGGTGGTTTGTCATGATTAGACTGAGGTGACATTTTCTTTGGGCAAAAGTCCCACCGAAGTGTCATCTCACTGTGTATTAGGAGTATACAGGTCTGCCCCGTTACTGGCGACGTCAGCTTCGGTTGTTTGGTTAAGACGGTGTCTGTTAGGTTTGTACAGCTGTAGCTATGATTTTCTGTTGGTAATCAACAAAATTTTTTCAGGGGAGAGGGTGACTCTGAGACTGTGCCAACATCCTGTTTCTCAACATGTTTTCACTCAAGTAATTTTTGCACACCTTGATGATTATTGCCAAAAAAATTGTTACTGTGGTATTTGGCTGAGGATGAGCTTTTCCCCATCATTGCGCCTACATTTATTAATTGGAATTCTTCTGTAAGGAAGAGCTGTTCTTCCCTCTATTTATTTATTTATCTATCTAATTTATTTATACAAGTATGGACTCACATATATTTACCTTATTCTTTGTGTTTTAATTCCTGATTATTTATTTTGTTGCCCAAGGTGTTCCAGATTTAGCCATTAGGAGCTCCTTCCAGTTGGCTGCTACACCCTTTTGACATACCCCCCACCCATTGTTTTTGGAGTACTTTTTTACTTTTACTTTTACTTCAGTACCATAAGATAATCCAGGTTTATCTTGTGTTTTCCTGGCTCCAGCCCTAAAATAAATCTTTTCTCTAAGGAGCTCTTTCATTAGAGAATGGTATTTAGAAACAAGATCTGGGCAGTAGATGTGCTAATGTTACCAGTGTCATTGCTTATGAGGCCCTCTTAGATGACACAGCTAAGAAATGCATGCCTCTATACTCATTCATGTACATGCCCAACATGTTTATATCTACCTATCAGCATATATGTGAATACATATGTGAAAGTGTGTGTGAATTTATACAGACATTTTAGAGTCTAATCAGACACCATAGGGTTTATTCTAGATTTCTCTTGCCCCCAATAGTGAGAGACCTGCTATGATTATCCATAATATATTAATTTATTTTCTCATTCTTGTATATATCTCCCACTCCCTTGCAAAAAATAACAAATAAAGTTACTAACTAGAGTATAATATTTTTACACAATTCTTTTGGATTTTAGCTTTACATTGTTAGTTTTGGCAGGGTCGCTCCCAAATGAACTCCTGGCTCAGGGATGGGGTCTCAGGCCTCTGTGTTACTGTGGAATGAAGAGCTTGGGCTGATCAAGGAGACCAGCTTTTCTCACAGTCATGCCACCCACCACCTCAAGTTCACCAGCCCGGACAGGAGAGAGAATGGGATTCTCAGCTGGGAAGATTTCCAGCGGGATTGGATCATTAGCGCTTTCCTTCTAGATGGGGAGGACCAGGTGAACTTCTATGGATTCTTAAGAACCTTGGTTCCTTTCCGAACAAATGATGATGATGAAAAGAGCAAAGATGGAAATGGACCAGAACCACTGAGCAGCCATAGCAACAAACTGCACTTTCCTTTCAACACAATGATTTAGATAAGGATGCCAAGATCTCCAGCTCGCTACTCATGACAGTCAGAATGAATATCCCTGGGGTATTGTCCTCTCAGAAGCTTTCTGGAAACTAACCCTTCTCTCAGAAGAAGTGACTTCTCTTGGTCCCCTGCACTCCACTCTGTCATTGAAGGACTGTTTGATGGAGATGCTCCTCTTGAAGAGGTGCCGAGCCACAGACATTCCTACATGACTACTTTTGTTAGTGCAGCATTGATTCTTCAGAAAATAGCCCTATGGAGGTTTTCTTAGTTTGGGGGCACCATCACTGCCAGAATGGCTACTCTGACAACATGTTTGTGGACTTTCTCATGACTTTTTGAACAAGGAGGCTGGGCACCCTTTGACGCCTTCTGTGTTCTCACCTCCACTCCATCCTTCGTGCCTCCCATAATATGTGCGCTTGATTGCTTTGCACTTCACATATCCAAGCAGAGAGATTACTTTTAAGGAGGGGGCTAATTGATTGTTGTCAGTTTCTTGAAGGTTTTTGTACTTGCAAGTGATAATGCTAGTCAGCTCCTAATGGAGGTCCAAAGTGTCAAATGTGTGTGGTGTTAGCTGCCTGGTGACAATAGCTTCCTAGCTCCTTGTGTAGACCAATGTTAATCCTTTAGAAATGTGGAATCTGTCACTGATGGCACAATCTGAGGTGGAATGATAGGCCTTTGAGCAAGCCAGAGCAGCTTCTCTGGAGAGTCTGCTCAGTTTAGACCTATTGAATCAGGCTGTCGTCATCCTAATGTCTTTCTAAGTCTCTTCATTCATAAATCTGCCCTTGTCTGGCTGTCTCTGACTCATTGCTTACTTGCTTAGGAAGGAAAATGTACACTCAGTGCTTCAGGAAGGGAAAGGATAAAGAACAGCACTTCAAAGGATGGGGAAAGAGTAACTGGGGAGTGGCCAGGTGAGATGACTCAAGTATAGATGAATAAGGAATTGTTCTTAAATTATCATTCTGACTTTGTGATCAAGTGATCTAATATAGAAATTGCATGAAGGGGAAGATTTCCTGATAGTCATCTGCTAGGTATCTCAGAGGCAGCTGGACTTGCATAGTTAAAGTTCCCAAGTGTACATGGCTTTCCCTGTTTTGGCTGTACAGCAAATCCACAGATGTTCCTTATTGGTCCATTTCACATTGTATTCATCCATCCATCAATAAATATATGTGCTTAAAATGAAGCAAAAATATTGTTTGCTAAAATTACAAAGGTTAGCTATTTTCTTTCCCTCCTCTCTCTGGGTGGTTGTTACTTATTTATAACCTACTTGGCGTTATCTGATACTATTTCATTTCCATTTGTGGTCCTCCTTACATTCTGGCTGCTGTCAATTATTTCTTTAGGCAGGGATATGTGAAATGGTACCTGGGCTCTACGAGTCCAAGGTACACAAAGATGTCCTCCTTTATTCTCTCTACCCCTCTAACCCTGTGATCTTCTCACTCTTTCACAGCTGCAGAGCACTCCATTGTGTGGATGTCACTCTCCTATGTATAGCCGTTTGGGCTGTTTCCAACGTCTTGTAATCGTAAACAATGCTACAATGAAGAAGCCTTTTGTATTACTGGGAGTGTGTCTTTAGTAGCATCGCTGGGGCAAAAGGTAAGTGTGTATGTAGTTTGATTAGATATTGCCAAATTCCCCTCCATCTAGGCTGAACCAACTTTAAATTTCCACCAGCAATGTACCAGTTTCCCCAACAGAAAACTTCAAATTGCTTAACTTTTGCCAACCCATGAGGTGATAAATTTTATCTCAGTGTTTTTTGCATTTCTACTGATGAATGAATTGGAACAATTAAGAAACATTTTTTATATATTTTTTGAACTGTCTATTCATGTCTTTTTTCCATTTTGTCTTCTGAGTTTTTGTGCTTTTCTTGGGCCCTCAGTTTGTAACAGGTAATTTATTAATTAGTAATATGAGCCCTTTTTCTGCTGCACATATTTTTGGTTGCCTTTTGACTTTGTTTATGGTATTTGGGTATGCAAAAATATTTATTGTTTAAATGTATCAATCTTTTCTTGCCTCTGTATCTAGAAAACCTTTTTCTGGACTGAGGTCAAAGAATAAGTGACTCATATTTTGTTCTTACATTTTTTTTTTTTTATGTTCAGGTCTCTGATCCATTTGGAGTTTACTGTTGTGTATGGTACTATGGATCTAATACGTTCTCAACCAGGGGTGATTTTGTCCCCCCAGGAAACATTGGCAGTGTCTGGAGATGTTTTGGGTTGTCACAAGTTGGGAGAAGGGCTGCTACTGGCATCTAGTGGGTAGAAGCTAAGAATTCTGGTAAACATTGGACAATCTGCAGGACAGTCCCCACAATACACAGTTATCTAGCTCAAAATGTCAATAGTGCCAAGGTTGAGAAACTCTGCTTAAAATGTCTTTTTTTTTACAATTAGCTACCCAGTTGTTCTGACATCATTAAAAAAACTCCATCCTGGGGTGGCACCTGTGGCTCAGTGAGTAGGGCGCCGGCCCCGTATACCGAGGGTGGCAGGTTCAAAGCCGGCCCTGGCCAAACTGCAATAAAAAAATAGCTGGACGTTGTGGCAGGCGCCTGTAGTTCCAGTTACTCAGGAGGCTGAGGCAAGGGAATCGCCTAAGCCCAAGAGCTGGAAGTTGCTGTGAGCTGTGTGATGCCACGGCACTCTACCAAGGGCAATAAAGTGAGACTCTGCCTCTACAAAAACAAAAAACAAAAAAAACTCCATCCTTTGCCTCCACGATTTATGATGTCATCTTTATCATATGTTTGCATACACACTCTGGGCTATTTCTAGACTTTGTATTCTATACTACTGGTATATTTGTCCATTCATGTGCTAGTACCACTCTGCTAATTATAGGAGCTTTAAAGATATTTTAATACCTTGTAAGACTAGTCACTCCCCATAGGTTTCCTTTTTCACTGTTTTCCTGGTTATTCTTGTATGTTTGATTTTCCATAAGAGTTTCATTATCTGTGGGGTTTAATCCATAAAATAAGGCTTATTGGTATCTTTACTGAGATTGTGTTAAATTTATAAATTAACTTCGAACTAATTTGTTTATAATGTCAAATCATTCTATCCAAGAGCAGGGGATAGCTTTCCATTTGAGAAAGTCTAATTTGGGGCTTTTAAGGACTGTTGTAAAGTTTTTCTCATATAGGTTTTATACATTTTTGGTAAATTAATTCCTAAGTATTTAATTTTCTTTGTTATTGCTGCAAATGGGGTTTTCTCTAACACTAGGTTTTCCATTTGACTATCATTTGTGTAAATGAAGGGTACTGATTGTTGCATGTTTATATCCTGCTAGCTCACTGAATTATTGCTTGAGTTAGTTTTATCATTGATTCTTGAGGATTTTCCTGGTACACTATCATGGCATCTTCAGATTGATATGGGTTTACTTCTTCTTTACCAATCTTATGACTCTAATTGATTTATCTTGTCTAATTGTTTTGATTAATGTTTCTACCATAATACTAAATAGTAGGGCAGATAGAGAGCATTCTTGCCGGATTTTAGTAGAAATGTCTCTAGTGTTCCCCATTAAGTAAGATACTAGCTTTTGTACTAAGGTATATACACATTTTATTATATTCATGAAGTATCACTCAATTCCTATTTTCCTGAGTCTTTTTATAAAAAATGGATACTGAATTTTGTCTAAGGTTTTGCCAGCATCCATGGAGATAATTATATGGGTCTTTCCCTCTTAGATCTATTAATATGTTGTATGATTCTACCAGACTTCCTAATATTGAACCAACTTTCTATTCCTTGGAAGAAATCCCACTTAGTCATGCTATATTTATTTCTTAATGTGGTATTATATTCTGTTTGCTAATGTTGAACTTAGTATTTTTGAATGAATAACCATGAATGATATTGCTCTGTAGTCTTCCTTCTTTTTTATAAACTGTTTTTATCAGACTTAGGTCTCAATGTTATACTTGCCACATAAAAGAAATATGGAAGTCTTACCTCTTTTTGCTGCTCTGAAATAATTTGTAGAACACTGAGAGTATCTGGGCTTAGAAAGTTTAGTAGAATTCCTCTGGGAAACCCTCTGGGCCTGGTGGTTTTAGTGGCATGTTTACTTAATAACTTCTGGTTCTTCTATGGAAGTCAGTCTATTTAAGCTTGCTAACTCTAATGGGGTTAATTCTGGCAATCTTTATTCTTCTAGGAAATTACCCTTGTCATGTAGTTTTTCAAATTTTATTTGTATAGAGGTCTGCCAAGTAGTCTTTTATAATTTTAAAAATTTCTTTTATTTCAGTGGTGTTTTTCATTCTTATTTTCTCCCTTTTTTTCTTGGTTATGTTTTCTCAAACAACCCGGATTTTAATTGATTAATAAGATCTATTGTTTTCTATTATCTTTCTCATTAAATTACACTTTTATCTTATTTCTTTCCTTGTGCTTTCCTTTGCTTCCTTTTGTTGTTTTCTAGTTTTTTGAAAATCAATTTATGTTCATTATATCATTTTTACTGATAAAAATGTTTAGTGCTGTATATTTTTCTGAATGCTGCTTTAATGTATTCTGTAGAGTCTAGTATATTGTGTTTTCATCATCTTTTTTTGATAAATTGTACAATTTCAGTTTGTATTCTTCCTTTCATCTAAAAATGATTTAATACAAAGTATTAACATTTTTAGGTGGAAAGGGCTTTCTGGGTTTTATTAGTAATCTTGAGTTTTATTCCATTATGATTAGAAAATATTGTTTGTTAATATTTCTTTTCTTTTTGAGATAGAGTCTCACTCAATCGCCCTAGGGTTGAGTGTTATGGTGACACTGTCCATCCTTTTGCTGACATTTTTCCAGTTATCCTTTGGTTGAATGAAGTTTGTCCCCTGGTAGATTCCTCACAAAGGACTCATCGGTACATCTATGTTCCTGTATGCTGAAAACTGCTTTTCTATGGCCGTAATACTTGAAGAACAGATTGGCTGGATATAAAATCCTTGCATCCTACCTTTTTTGATTATTTTGCAGACACTCTATGTGGTTCTGCTAATCTATCTTACTCATTTTTTGTGGCATTGGTGTGTTTCCCATCCTAGTTTAACGGTACCATTTTCTGTTAGTTTATCAAAGTCCAGATATTTTAGTGTATTTATTTGTTCTGGTGGTGAGGCAGGAGTTCTGTGTCCTCTAACTTTTTGGTTTGGTTTTGTCTTGTAGTGTAGGGTCTTAGGATTTCTTTTTTTTCTTCCTTTTTTCTTCTCCACTAACTACCAGAGGGAATATATCTCTTCTATTTTGCCTTTTGTTTTCCCTACAAGCTTTGCATATGGGAGACTGCCCCTGCAAATTATGCATATTTGTAAGTCCTTTTTTCCTGTAGTCTGTGTCTATTTGGATAATTTTGTAGTATTTTCAAACTTAGCATAGACAAGTTTTCTGATAGCAGTTTTTGATAAATCTTAGGAGTAACTACTAGTTCCCCTCTGCCATGCAGTTTTTCTGAATTTTCCCTCCCTCACCTTGTAATGAGAAAAAACATGCTGAAATTTGGTGTTTTCTCTCTTTTTACTTAACAGTTAATTTGATGTTTGGGCATCCTCTATCTTCAAGTTATGCTGATGGTGTGTTTTTTGTGTAGTTTTATTTTTCCCTTATTGTTGTTCTGTATCATTTTTGGAGGAAATACTGGGAGATGAAGACTGAGGGCATCATCATTGTCTTCAGCTATCTGGAAGTCTCAGTGTCTGTTTTGATCCACAAAAAAACCCCAAAACCCAAAAAACACAAATCTATTCAAATGCTTCAACCATGCTTCAACCTTGCTTCTATTCAAGAAGCTTTCCAGCCATCAATCAGCACTGTAAACCTAAGAGTTTTTGAGAACATAAAATGATTTCTTCTTACTAACAAAGTCTGTGTAGACTAACTCTAATGGTCAGTAGCAAGAATGGAGATACATGGCTGGATTTGGATATGTAGGAGAAGAGGCTACCTGTTCCAGCTCTAGCAAAGGCTCCTTATTTTGAAGCCTATTTGCCATTCCCAGTTTGACCACAGCCTAGGCAAGGAAGAAAAATTCCTAGATAAAAATTCTGGAGGTAAATGAGTTTCAGTGACTGAGTTTTTATTTAGGGCACAAACACATCCCACTGGCACTTTTTCTCTGCCTACCTTTCCCTAAAATCATCAGTATCCTGCCACTTAACAAGTTAATTTGCAGCCAAGAGTTCAATCAAGTGGACAGAAGCTGATCCCAGGCAATTTCTCTTTCATGTTGACCTTGAGAACATTTTTACTATTAACTTTCTATAGTTGGCTCACAGCCAGGCCCAAATAATTCTTCAGGTCCTTTTCTAGTCTAAAATGTTTTCTGAGGTGAATTAAATATGTGTAAAAGGTTGAGATGTTATGTGAAAATGTAGATTTGGTAAAGTTTCTTTCAATCTGTAGCACAGGTTCCAAAGAAATGATGTAAAATTAATTTCTTAGAGGGTAAATATCTGGTAGGGCTGATCTCTCTTCTAATAGAAGACAAATACATCGTCTCTGGCTATAGCATTCAAGAATCCAGTAGCAAGATGGAAGAGATGCTCTCATTTTAGGGAAGCCTTTCTCTGAAGTCACCTTCTTTGCTATCCTTGATGGGGGGGGGACTTCCAGATAGGCTTTAATTAAGGATGCCCCTTGAATTTTTAGCTAACAGAGAGTTTTAAGCTAAATTGCATGTCCAGTTTTCTATAAGTTCTCTTTGGAAAACTTATGGCACAAATTACATTCTAAGAAACCAAGCATCTCCTCTTACCACTTGTAGCAGCTATGAGGTTACCTTGGAGCCATCATCAGATGTCACCAGACAGATGACTGTGTCCCCTGAAATTTTAACACATCGCACTGCACCCTTAGAAGTTCACTGTAGCAGAACACAGCTTGGGAACCACAGATACATAGCCTTCCTGCCCCTTTCCCTATATGCATGTATATATAGGTGTGTGTGTGTGTGTGTGTGTGTGTGTGTATAGGGAAAAGGGCAAAAAGGCTATGTATCTGTGGTTTTGACAATCAAGTTCATGAACTCATATATATATATATTTTTTTTTTCCCTATATGCATGTATATATAATGTGTCATACATGTATACACACATGCATATAGGGAAAAAGACAGGAAAGCCTATATATATATATATATACACACACATATACACACATACATATATATACACACATATACACTCACAGACATTTTTTGTGATCATACCATATACAATTTAATAAACTATTTAAAAATCCCTAATGACAAAACATACATTTTTCCATGTCATTAACATACTCTAACATTATTTTTGGCAGTATATTCCATCCTGCAGCTATATCAGGATTCATTAAAATAAGCTCTTATTGTTTTGTATTTAAAATATTTGTGATTATTTTTCTCATTATAAACAGTGCTTTGATGAACACCCCAGTAAATAAATTTTTGCATACACTGATTATTGGCTTGGAGTAAGTTCCTAGAAGGAGAATTACTGAATCAATGAATGAATATTCAGTATTCATTCATTCATTCATTCATGGTATGAATATTTTGCCCTGTAGAAAGGGTGTAATGATTTATACTTCCTCTAGTCTTCTATGTGAGTATATGTGATAGGCTTTTCATTTGATGATAAGAGTTTCCTTATGAATTATGAATACAGAGTCAGATATTCAGGTGTTTCAGGAACTATGGTGGGCATGTCACACATACATAGACAAAATTTAATCTTATTAATATAATACAAAATTAAGTCTCCTTAACAACTTGTAAAGTGGTAATTATTATTCCCATTTTACAGATTAAGAAGCTGGGACTCAGATATAATCACTTTTTCCAAATCACACAAACAAAAAGTTGTAGTGCTGGGCTTTAAACCTAGTTAGATCTATGATCTTATCACTGTATCACAGATACCTTGGGGACCTGATTGGTAGATATTAATCATGGTAATGTGCAATATTTATGGAGTGCTTATGCATCAGGTACTGTTTGCGTGTATTAACACATTCCATCCTAGTACCAAAAGCATAGTAAGTACTATCTAATATTATTCCTCAGACACTGAGGTGATAATTTCATCCATGGTCACCCTGCTAGTAAGTAGTAGAGCTGGTATTCAGAGCCTGGCAATTTGGCTTCCTAGTACATCCTGTTAATGACCAGGTATAGTGTAACAGCCTATAGCAGATGAGTTCATGAACTTGATCGTCAGATGGCAGCTGACAGCCATTCCAGAAAAGAGTTCCAAAATTGATTTGAAAGATGTACTAGGCATTGGCATCAGTGCATAGCTACCTAAGGGGAGTATCTTGAAGTTGACCATAGTGATATTCAACAATGAGGTATGTAGCACTTTTTGTAGGATGAGTTCACGACCTTAATTGTCCAACCTTATATACCTGCAACCATTTCTCTTTCAGCAGTATACAACCTTATAAGCTTAGTGCATAGAACCATGTTCTATCTAAGTCCAAGGGCTATATCTTGAATGTGAGTCTTCTAATGAACTTGGTGACCCAAACTCTTGAACAAATCAAACAGTTAAAATTTCCCCAAGTTACTTAGAAATACTATTATCATTTGAGATGGCAAAACTCTCTGAAGTTTACTGAAGTGCCATCTATAGTCCTCTGTTACTGATGTTTGATGAATAAAAGAAGTTTCCTCATTGCTATTCATTATTTTAAGCCTTTTGTTATAGTCTCACTTTGTTATTTAGATATTATTAAAAATTATGCAGATTATGAGAAAGGGTTATATTTTAATGTCATTGCTATAAATGCTCAAAATTATTCTCTTTTACCTCCCTCCTAAGAAAACCAATTTAATGAGCCACAAACCATGTTATAATGAATGGGAAAAATATTTTTAGCATTTTTATGCAGAAAATGCCTCATTAAAAGCAAATGCTTCAACAAGCAGATCTGAGCTGCATAGGAACCTCTGCCGTGTAGGGCCCTTAATGACAAACCACTAGCATGTGTAACTGCTCTATCTGAAGAACTGGGAAGCCAGAGGAGACACTCATCTCCTTTCCTTATCCTTGGGCTGCATTGCAGCAGTCTGGTGAGTGCAGCATGGAAGTCAGAGTGCATCTGATGAGCACTGAAGGATATAGTCCCTACTGTCCAGTTGCAAGTGGGAAAATGTCAGACATTTACATTGGCAACACTGTTATCACTATGGTCATCTTCAAAGTAGTCCTCTTGGTCATCTGGTGACCATAGTGATATTCAGCAGTGAGGTATATATAGCACTTTTTCTAGGATGAGTACATGAATTGTTGCAATGCCCAATATCTAGCAAGGTCTTATCTGGATGTATGATGTGGATTCATTTAGATGAAGTCGTTTTCATCTGGATGTTTGGCACCATGCAATCTAATATTTCGCATCTATCTTGTATGTTGTAAAAGCCCTGGAGTGGAAAGAATCAAATGTGCAAATTTCATTTCTAATTCAACTCTCACCCACGTTGTCGTAGATTCTTTAGAGTTTGGATCTCAAACCAGAATGACAAGAGCACAAGTACAGACATTCAGGCAGGTAGCGTGCCCTGATCTGGTCACAAAAGCCACAGTCCCTCACTTCAACAATGCCCTACTCAGGGTCACAGAGTGCCCCCACAGGCGCATCTGGAGTGGTGTGTTTGAAGCAGCTGCTGACAGTGTTTGCAGGTGTTCTGAGCTAGGCTTAGTTTCTTCATCTGGAATCCAAACTTTGGGGCTCAGGCTGAGTTATAGCCACATGGACCTGGGTGGGACTGAAAGCATCAGTGATGATGATGTCACTATGATAATGAGTTACCCTGGGGAACTAGCCTCCTTTAGAGAATGAGAAAGCAGGAAATACTAACATGATTTGTCTTCAAAAGGTAATTTTTCATGTCACCTAAGTTCTTTCCTAGGTCACCCCATCGAGTCAGCCATGCTATCACTTGACTAGTCATAACTTAGTGGCAGCTGTAGTCATTCATTGAGGCCTTGCACTGGGCTAAGCTCTTTACATGCCTCAGCTCATTTAATCCTCAAGCCCTATAAATTAGATACTATCAATAGCCCCATATTACAGATGAGGGAACTGAAGGCAAAGAAGATAAATAACGTACCCAGGATCCTTCGGCTTGTAAACAGAAGAACTGGGATTTGAAGTAATTTTTTCCCTTGATTTTAGAATCCACAACTATTATTGCTTTGCTGCATTGTGCAATCAGTTAACTCAAAATATACACCTAGATCCCTACTCTACTTCAAAAAAGGGGCATTTCTTTCAGCCATGAAAAGGGAAAAATTTGCTTGTTCCCAAATGGCCACGATTTGCTCTCTCAGTCAGTCAAGCCTCCTGGGAAACTGATTCCCAAGAAGATAAAAGCAAGCACAGGGATGCTGGGGCCACCAAGCTTACCGTTAGGAAGTGACGGTCCTTAACTTCGCGCCTCCTCTGGCTGTGAGCTGGAGGGTAGGCAGGCAGTGGGGGAGCAGCGGCGGAAAGGGGGACAGCTGCTCTCTGCTCTCGCCGATCGCTCCGGCTCCGGTGTTCTGAGGGGGCAGAAAAAGCAGTAATACTGAAATACACTTGGCATTTTCCATTTTTCTGCCCCACTTGGAAGTATTAGCAAAAGGCTATAAAAAAATAAAGTGAGTTTTCACTACCCTAGCTAATTGGTATACCAAATCAGATTTGTGGAAGGATTCCCAGCTGCACTTTCACTTACTATTAATACGAAATTGGATACATACATTTCATTGGGTTCATCTAATAATCTATGTACAAAAGGGCTCACTTCTGCATTCAATGTGCCTTGTTTCAAAACAACAAGAAAATAAAATGTTGAGAACAGTTATGAAAGATTTGTGGCCATCAATACTAAAGTGGAAAGTAGGGGTGACACATCAGAGCTGTCCGGGTCACCCTACAGGTGCAGGAGCCAACGCACATTGGCTCACAGGAGCTGATTGCTTCATATTCGGGAATTTGTGTGAATCAGTTTTGCCACTATTGGTACCTGGAAACAGGCCATGTTGGTAGTCTTTACATCACACATTTGTTGAATGACCCCAAAGAGAGTGAATTAATGCTTTTATTAAAGTCTACTGTTTTGAAATTAGAGTGCATTTGCATTTCATATCCCTGTGTCAGGTAGCTAGCTAGATGTGAGCAGGGCAGATGAAGGCTGTGGTTAGGCTATTTGGGACTGGTCTGGCTCAGGCTCACCTGGGCTATTATGGGAATGAGGCTGATTAAGACCCTGTAGGTAGGTTGTTATTAAGACTTTGCTGGTGGGTTATTTTCAAGACTTTGCAGGTGTTTCTTTTTGAGAACAGAGATAATTAAGACCCTGGGAGACTTCCAAGATGCAGCTGACAGGCCTCAAAGTTGTGTATAAAACTTAGAGGCTGTGCTTTCCACAGCTCCCGCAGTCACTAGGACAGGGCTCGGTCTGCTATCCAGGTTGTTAAAATAAACTTTTCCTTCCTTGCTAAAACTTTACCTGCTCTTGCTCTCTTTAATTATTTCGGTAATTACCTTGAACCACCCCACCACTCTAACACCTATAATCAAATGGGCTGTGTCATGGATGCCCTCACTGCCAGGTGCTTCTCTAAGTCCTGTCGCTTTATTTCTGACTGGCCTCCCTAATGCTGGCCCCATTCTTCTTCGCTTTACTCAGTGTGCTGCCTGCAAATTACAAACCAAGCACTCTTGAGCTTTCTGACTTCTATGCATGTCAGATTTGGCTAACTGTGGGCCTTGCTGCCTGAACTGCTCCCTTAGTTTTTGTGTCAGGAAAATGTGATAGGATTTCTCATCCTCTTTTGCTTAGGATTCTTTCAACAAATGTTGGCTCCATTTGCAACCAGAGAAAACTTAAAACCACGTAGGCAGTCTTTGCTAAACTGCCTCCAAAGTCAATGTTTATTAGGAAGATGTTTTGGGATGCTAAAGCACCCATCTCCAGTGCCACCCTCATTTTTCTCTGCAAGCTGTCAGTGGGGTTTCCTAAATGGACAGCACAAGGAAAAGCTTTTATAGTCTTACATTTATAAAGAAGAGTAGAATAGGCTCGGTGCCTGTGGCTCAGCGGGCTAAGGTGCCAGCCACGTACACCTGAGCTGGCAGGTTAGAATCCAGCCCAGGCCCACCAAACAACAATGACGGCTGCAACCAAAAAATAGCCGGGTGTTGTGGTGGGCGCCTGTGGTCCCAGCTACTTGGGAGGCGGAGGCAGGAGATTCTCTTGAGCCCAGGAATCGGAGGTTACTGTGAGCTGTGATGTCACGGCACTCTCTCCAGGGTGACAGCTTGAGGCTCTGGCTCAAAAAAAAAAAAAAAAAAAAAAAAGATTATAGTAAAGGTGTTGCGGCTTGGGAAGAGGGGGAAGAAGGGAGGAGTTGGGAGACACGGACGAAAATTCCCCTA
>CAUYON010032387.1:0-16666 GCA_963573935.1 Arctocebus calabarensis
GTGCCTGTAAGCCCAGCTACTTGGGAGGCAGAGGTGGAGACTGGCTCGAGCTCAGGAGTTGGAGGTTGCTGTGAGCTCTGATGCCACGGCACTTTATCCAGGGTGACAGCTTGAGGCTGTCTCAAAAATAAAAAAATAAAAAAATTACCCAATCTCAACAACAGAGAGAAAAAAAAGGCTTAAAAAAAAAACAGATGGCTTGGCGCCTGTGGCTCAACAGGCTAAGGCGCCAGCCACGTACACCTGAGCTAGCAGGTTCGAATCCACTCCAGGCCCGCCAAACAACAGTGATGGCTACAGCAAAAAAATAAATAAATAAATAAATGGCCGGGCATTGTGGTGGGCGCCTGTGGTCCCAGCTACTTGGGAGGTGGAAGCAGGAGACTCGCTCGAGCCCAGGAATTGGAGGTTGCTGTGAGCTGTGATGCCACAGCACTCTACCCAAGATGACAGCTTGAGGCTCTGTCTCAGAAAAAAAAAAAAAAAAAAAAGAACAGAGCTAGCCTGTCTAACTTAGCCTGCTGGACTAGAAAAAAAGATCCGAATCCAGAAAGGAGAGGAGAAGCAGGGTGACCTGAAAAAGTACTCAAGAAAACATGGAGGCCAGAGGAAAAAGGCACAATAGTTTTCAAGTACTCAGAGAAAAGAACTATCAACCCAGAATCCTATACCTAGCAAAAATATTCTTAAGGAATACAGGGGAAATCAAAACATTCTCCATCAAGGAAAACTAAGAAAATTTATCTTCAGCATGCCTAATGAATGGCTAAAGGAAGTTCTCTAAACAAAAAGGAAATGAAAACAGAAGGAACCTTGAAAATTAGGAAGAATAAAAGAACAGAGTAAATAAAAATCTACTGCATAGGCCTTCCTTCCCTCAAGTTTTCTAAATTTGTTTAGAAATCTGTTTGACGATTGAAGCAAATACTAAACATTGTCTAATATGAGTCTAAATGTGCGCAGAAAAAATATTTAAAATAATTATAAATGGGGAACAATAGAGACCAAAAAGAGGAAAGATTTCTATAGAACAATCAACTGTACAAATGATAACACCAGTAAACTGTGGTAAGTTATATAATGTAATAAACAAAGCATCCAAGGAAGAAATTATACTGAGAGATTTACTCAAAAATACTACAGACAAATCAAAATGGAATTCAAAAAGTGTTCAAGTAACCCATAGGAAGGCAAGAAAAAGAAAGCAGATAAATGAAAAACAGAGAATTAAACAGAAAACAAAAAATAAAATGGTAAGCTTATATACCAGCAATTAAGATGAAATGTAAGTGGTCTAACATTAAATTAAAAACAGAAATCAGCATAATAGACTTTAAAAGGTGATCCAACTATCTGCTGTCTACAAGAAAGTCACTTCAAACATAAAAATTCAAGTATAAGCAGATTGAAGGTGAAAGTACAGAAAAAGATATACCACGTAAATACCAATTAAAGGAGAGCAAAAATCTCTATATTAATATCAGACAAAGTAGACATGAGAGCAAAGAAAATTATCAGAAATACAGAAGGACATACAATGATATTGTATAATATAATGATAAAATTATATATGAAGATGTAGTAGTCCTAAATGTGTATGTTATCAAACAAAATTGCAAAATATGGGCAGCTCCTGTGGCTCAAAGGAGTAGGGCGCCAGCCCCATATGCCAGAGGTGGAGGGTTCAAACCCAGCCCCAGGCAAAAAATGCCAAAAAAAAAAAAAAATATTGCAAAATATGTGAAGCACAAACTGATAGGACCAAAAGGAGAAATGCACAGATCCACAATATAGACTGAAATATCAATACCCTCTCTCAGCAACTGATAGACCAATTAAGCAGAAAGTCAGAAAGGCTTTCTATGTATAGAAGAACAATCACTGACCAATAGGATATAATAGATACTTATAGAATGCTTCATCTAACATCAGCGGGATACACTTTCTCTTCAAGTGCCCATGGAACACATATCAAGATGGACCATACCCTGGGCCATGAAACAAACTTTTAACAATTTTAAAAGAATTAGAATCATAGAGAGTGTATTCTCTAATCACAATGGAATCAAACTAGAAATCAGTAATAGAAAGATAATAGGAAAATCTGCAAACACTTGAAAACTAAACAACACACTTCTACATAATTCATGTGAATTATGAATTCACAGGGAAACAGAAAATCTGCAGGGAAATTTAAAACTTGAACTGAACATAAATGAAAATATAATATCAAAATTTGTGGAACACACTTAAAACAGCATTAAATGCATATATTAGAAAAGGAAAAAAAGTCTCAAATCAATAGATGTAGTCTCCCACCTCAAGAACCCAGAACAAAAAGAGCAAAATAACCCTAAAGCAAGCAGAAGGGGGGAAGTCAAAAAGATAAGAATGGAAATGAAATGGCCAAACTATAGAAAAGAACAAATAGTCTCTTTAGGGGAAATGAAAAAGCCCAAGAAAAGAAAATTAAAAAAAAAAAAGAGAGAGAGAGAATGGTTATGGGATTCATTTTGAGATTATTTAGGGCTGATGAGCAGATCAAAGTAACCCAAGTGGGGTTGCTTCAGCTTCTTCTGGGAAAAGAACACACGTGATTAGGAGAGTACAGGACAGACCATTCTGGTACCCTGCTGTGAAAGAAGTCACATCGCTGAGTTCTTAAGTCCAAATATCAATGTAATTATCCTTTCACCTTTTGGACTAAAGTATGAAGTAAAAAGCAAATGACTTCTGAAAGTTAAAATGTCTTATCTGAGTGTTTGAAGCATTAGAAATGAAATTTCCTAACCCTATTTCAGAGGATAGCATATCTACTAAGACTCAGAAGGTAAGCCACAATCATGAGCTAAATTTACCTAATTTACACATAATTTGAATATTGGTTGTTTCAGATAATTCAAAATCTTTTCCCTAAATCACCAACAATATTGGTTTTCTCAAAAAGGCTTTCTTACCTCGTAGAAGAAGGGATGTCCAGCCATATCAAAGATGTTAACTTTGATTTCTCTGTCTCTGACTTGTACCCTGAAATGTTCAAATGCAAACAATCCCAAAAAGGTCACGGTTTCTGCATTCACATTAATATCATTTATATAATTTATTAATTTCAAAAGGGCATGTGTGTGCAATTTAAGAGAGGCTTTCTTAGTGCCTTTCCTTGATCTCAGGTAGTCTTCACAACAGCAGCCAGCAACTTGGCAGATGATCCTGCTTCCTTATTTCAAGAACACAGAATCCACCTAGAAAAGGCACCCTCATTTGCTCTCACCTTCACTTTGAGATACTTTACACCACAGCCCTCAACCAACAAATGGTAGCTATGGGAAAAACTGATTTGGAATGAGTATAATGAAGACAAAGGAAAACAAAGTTTTATTTCATTTAGTCAGAGAAATCTCAATTACTACTGGTTATTGAGCAGTAGAATAACATATGTTAATGATGTCTGAAATGTCTTGTGATCTTTATTTGAGCAAGAGCAATAGTTCATTTGTTTTCAGAAATTTGAAAAAAAAGAACAAAATGGGATACAGTAACTATTCATTACTAGTGCTATTCCCTAGTGAGAATTAGCTACTGTTAACATCATAGCATATTTGTTTCTAATCTATTTTTACAGAAAAATCGCCACTGGAAAATAAATAATGAACATTACAAATAATTCAAACACTAAAGAAAAATAAAAAGAGAAAGGTTTAAAAAGTTATTCCAAACCTTAACATACAGAATAAATCCTTCATAAATATAAATGAGCATCACTGCAGACGTCTTCCCATGCACGGACTGCTAAACAAATACTCTTATAAAAACAGTATTATACTATTTTAAAATAAAAAGTATGAAATTTGCTTTTTAAATTGAATTTAACAAAAGAAGAAAAAACTGAAGTGAACTGGGATGAATTACTGAACTTTAAATATAAATGTTTCCTCAACACAAGAAATATTTCATAACAATTCTGCCATCTTCTGATTCCACTCTGTTACCCACAGATAACTGAGCTGAGAAAAGTCACCTGTCCCTACTTGGGCTAATAAGACTTTCCCAGGGATTTTTAAAATGTGGGATATTAGTTTAAGTCCGTCCATAGAAGTAAAATTAAAAGTGTGAGCATCAGAGCTGCTGGCAGCTACACAGCTGCATAGAAGCTCACTTAGAAGATGAAGCCAACTGGTGCAGAGAGAGATGAAGTCAAAGTGAAATGACATCTCTATATTGTCCTGATTCTAGCCATTTCTGATGTGTCATCCTTATAATTGGATTATGCAAGTTAATATCCTTTTTCATTTGCTTAAGTTTGAAAAGGGTTTCTGTCAATTATATTTTCCTGACTCATCATGGGACAACTATCTTTTCCAAAAAAATTTTAGCCAGAAACAGAATATTCTGTCAAATAAACCACAGTCCTATGGCATAATATAGTAGTTCTTATTTTCTTAATAAATAATCTAGCTACTTACATGACTTCAAAACAAAACTACCTTCCTGAATATTATCCTCATATTCTGATCTGGCAGACTTGCTCTTAGATGTATTTACACATATTTATTGAGTATCTATTAAGACAGAAACACCATGCCAGGCACTTGGAGACTTTATGCTAATAGAGTTTATGATCTAGCAGGAGACATTAAACATATACAAATAATAATTACAACCAAGGCAATTTATGATAAGTACCATAAATAGCATCGTGAACTTTAACATTTCTGTCACTGCAACCAAAACGCATCCTGACTAATAGAGGAAGAGTTCAGAGGCATTATGGGAACAGCAGAATTCTAGACCTTGAAGAGATAGGCAGGTAGAGAGATGAGGGAAAGCACATTCCAAGTGGAAAGAATGAATAATGGCATTGAGAGGGAAAGTATGAGGGCAGCAGTTCAGTGTGGCTGGAGAGTAAAGTGTGTAATAAGAGAAAAGGGGGAGGGCCAGAGCAAGACCTGAAGAGCAAGCACCTGAAATTCCACCTTTTGGGAATATGCTGTCTACCCCAATCCTACCCTATGGTTATTTTCTGCAATCATATCCTATCTCCTAAGCTCCACCCACTCTTGATTCACTTCCAAATAAATCTCCAATTAGACCAACTTTACTCTTCCCAGATCATTTCTGCTGGATTCCATTAGGCTACAAAGATCACAAGCCAATAAGCGAAGTTCTCTAGGAGAAAATTTCGTACCTATGAATTTAGACTTTTTGCTCTAAAAACACACCTGTTGATAAGATCTACTTATATAGAAACATATTTCCTGAAAAGCTACACCTGCCAGTTAGGCTTTCTGTTGACATATTCATTGTTGTAGACTCCATACCTAACACAAGGCCTTGTGAATGGGATGTCCTCAAAACATGGGCTGAATGAAGAATATGATCACTACATATCTGTAAAGGTCTCAATCCGACCTTTCCCAATTTATCTTCAAAGTCTCTATTTTAAGATTACCTGCATAAGTACAATGATGCGAATATAGATCATCTTAGAAAGAGTTCTGAATTTCTGTATAATTTACAAGCCCAGGGAAACAAGATACTCACTTTGTGACTCCATAGTCAATTCCAATTGTTGCCAGGTACTTAGACACAAATCTCTTCTCACAGTATCGCTTTATAATACAGCTCTAAAAAGGTAAAATACAAGTATTTAGTAAATATACACTGGGAACACAAAATTAGTATATTTCTTCATTATGATTTTTTCATTCACCTCTATAAAAAAGTATTTTGAAAAGCCAAAACTATAAATTACCTGAAACAAATGCTAAAAGCAAATATTTTAAAGAAAAATTATTTAAAAATTCTTCCCTTATTGCTAAATATAGGTATATTTTCAGTTTAGTTTATAATCTTTGTGCTCTTTCCTTTAAAGACTTCTTCCATTTTTACATTTTCAGTGATACCACCAAAATAACTGTCTAGCCCTGACCTCACTCCCAAGATCAAACCCACATGTCCAAATATCTATTAAACTAATTTCTACTCAAATGTCCTGCTATCATCTGCAAGTCAGGTCCAACCATGAACTAATCTTATATAAGAAAGCAACTCACCCAGCTGACATCCTAGTTCTGTTAATAATACCACCATTTTCCCAATCACAAAGGATTGAATTATTGAAGTCATATTGGATTTTGATCCTTTCTAAATCTTTTGAATGTTTTTTCCATTTTTCCTTTCATTCCAATTCCCATTGATAACACTTTGGCTTAGGTCCTTATTATCTACTCCTAGACAACTATAGGAATTCTTTAGTGATCTTTTTGCCTCCTTCCCCTCCCAACTTCACTCAATACTGCACACCATTATTTCACTTCTCTAACTCAAAAATCTTTGGTGGCGTCTTCTTGCCAAAAGTTTGAAATCCAAACTCCTTTATCTTTTTTATTCAGGATCCTCCACAATCTGGCCCTAATCCATTTTATTTATCTAAACTCTTCTGTATAAATTCTCCTTTTCTACAAAACTTCTAGCACGCAACTTTCTGACTTTTGTGATTTTTTTCCCCTCTATTTGTAATGAGCTTTCTCCTCTCTTTCCAAATCTTACCTTAAAAGTAGATCAAATTCTGAGCACCAGGGTATAAGTGATCTTTCCTTCATTGGAACTCCTCTATGTGCGTATGCTACACACCGGAAGTCCTCTAGCACTTGACGCACATGCTATTAATATTCATGGATGTATACATGGATGCACACACCACACCATGTGTTTTCCATCACTCATACACTTCCCTGTATTGTTAGTGATCTATTCACGTGTGTATATTTACCTTCTCTCTTCAGCTACACAAGAAACTACTTGAGGCCATGTATCAGTATTTTACTACTTTATATCTTTTGCAGCAACTAGCTTGGTATCTTTCACATAGCAAGAGTTTGACAATCACTTAATAAACATAAGTAAGCATCAATCAGATTAAGAAAAGCCCAACCTCTTTCTGATTCTGAACAGTAACGAAAACCTGATTTTAGGTTTGGCGCCTGTAGCTCAGAAATTAAAAAAGAAAAACTGATTTTAAAGGACTTTATATATAAATAACAATTCTCTCTCTCTTTTTTTTTTTTTTTTGAGACAGAGTCTCACCATGTCAACCTCGGTAGAGTGTCGTGGCATCACAGCTCACAGCAACCTTAAACTCTTGCACTTAAGCAATTCTCTTGCCTCGCTTCTCAAGCAGCTGGGACTACAGGTGCCCACCACAATGCCTGGGTATTTTTTGGTTGTAGTTGCCATTGTTGTTTGGCAGGCCCGGGCTGGGTTCGAACCCGCTAGCTCCAGTGTATGTGGCTGGAACCCTACCCACTAAGCTATAGGTGCCAACCCATAAATAACAATTCTTAGAACTCCTGAAACTTATGATTCATTTGAAATGCTGGTAATGCAGTTTATTTTGTTCAAATCCTTTCCTAATAAGCCTCAATCAAAATTAGATAGACAGCATAGTTAACTTGAAAAGCATTTAGTAAACTCATTGTGAACTGAAGAAAAAACTTGTTTGGACTGACTACTGCTAAGAGGCTACATTTTTAAAAACTTTATAGTTCGAAAATATTTCTCAAATCTTTTCTCTTATATCATAGAAAAAAAATATTTTTTGAAAGAATTTTTAAAATTTGAAACACTGTGAAACAATTATTCATGCGATTATTCATAAATAAGAGTTACCAAGAGTGACAGTGAGATTCTGTTTCAAAAAACAAAAAAAAAAAAACAAAAACAAAAAACCAAAATGATCTTCTGAAGGTATACAAAATAATACATATTAACTCAGTCAACAAGTAGTGAGTTTGTAACCAGTCTTAGACATTGTATTAGGTGCTAGTATATGAAGGTAGGATCTAGTTTTTGCAATTTATTAGAAAAAGGAGGTACTAAATAATTATACAAATAAATCTTTAAATTACAGTTGTGATAGTACCATAAAAATTATAGGATGTTAGGAGGGAATGTAATAAGAACCTAACATTTTACTTTTTTTTTTTTTTTTTTGAGACAGAGCCTCTAGCTATCACCCTGGATAGAGTGCTGTAGCTTCACAGCTCACAGCAACCTCCAATTCCTGGGCTCAAGCGAGTCTCCTGCCTCTGCCTCCGAAGTAGCTGGGATTACAGGTGCCTGCCATAACGCCCGGCCATCATTGTTGTTTGGCGGGTCTGGGCTGGATTCGAACCTGCCAGCTCAGGTGTACGTGGCTGGCGCCTTAGCCCGTTGAGCCACAGGTGCCGAGCCCCTAACATTTTACTTTTCAATGAGCTTAGAAATATATGTACTTTTTACATATGTATGTATGTAAAAATGGCACTTTATATGAGATTAAAAACTTTAGTCCCCTTCCACATAAAATCTTGTACATGATAGCCAGTCGTTGTGGCAGACGCCTGTGCTCCCACCTACTTGGGAGGCTGAGGCAACAGAATTGCCTAGGCCCAGGAGTTGGAGGTTGCTGTGAGCAATGTGATGCCATGGCACTCTACCGAGGGCAATAAAGTGAGACTCTGTCTCTACAAAAAAATATATATATATATCTTGTACATGAATACTCGTATGAGTACTATTCACAACAGTCAAAAAGCAAAAACAACCCAAATGTTCATCAACTTATAAATGCATTTTTAAAATGTGGTATATCTATATAGGGGAATATTATTCTGCAATATGAAGGAAGGAAGTACTGATATATGCTACGACATGGATGGACCTTGAAAACATGCCAAGTGCAAGAAGCCTAGTGCAAAGGACTACATACATAGTACATGATTCCACTTATATGAAATGTCCAGAATAGGCGAATCACAGAGACAGAAGGTAGAATAGTGGTTGCTTCAGGTTGCTTGGGGGCTTGGGAATAACGGGGTAACTGACATGGGCTTTTTCAGCGGGGGAGGAGTGATACAAATGTTCTAATATTGATGTGGTAACAGTTTTATAATTTCTATAAATGTACTCAAAACCAGTGAATTGTACATTTTGAATAGGTGAACTATATTTCAATAAAAGCTTATTTTCTAAAAAAGATCCCTTGGGAAGGAAAAGGAGGTTCCCACGGGCTTAATCCCCTCTATGGGGGAAACTTGAGATTTCTCTGTGGTCTTTGTATCTAACTCAACTATCTGCATTGGCAGTCAACTTACTCCAAAGCCCAGGAGAGTTTTCAATGTCTTGAAGGATCTGCAGTTTCCTAATGTGTTCATTTACCATTGACCTCGTATCTCTTTTCCATATCATGTAAATTCTGAGATAATATATTCAGAATAATAAACAGAAATGGTTACTGCTTTATCTAACCTAGTAACCCTGTTTTCTAAAACTGAACAAATTTTACCTGAATAGAAAATCAACATTTAGGATTGAAGCCTGAGTTTTTATAGAGAAAAGCTCCATCTAAAGGTTTTTGAGATAAATCTAAGACTAGGGGTGAAATTCCCAATATGGGGCCACACTTATACGAAATATATACATTCTCTCTCTCCCACAACTGTGTTCAAGAGTGTAATGAGACTTCACTATCAAGAAACAAAACTAGTCATGATCCGCAAAAAGAAGGTGTACAGGGGGGCATATGTGCTTATGGTAAAAAATATCCAAGTCATACAGAAATGTATATAGAAGTATTAAAAAACTTTTGAAACCCACCACTCTGAGATTAATTAAAACAATTTAAAAAACCAATTTCATGTGGTTCAACCTATTGTATGTACATGTTGGATTTTATATGGATAGAAACATACCATGACAATTGTTTGGGGGGCACTCTATTCTCTCTCTATAGTCTTTTATCTCTTACCAACTTCTCTATTCTATATCCTAAGATACCACTAATGCAAATCTTTCTTCTGGCTCTTAAAACCTAGCTTAACTCAGACCTTCTGGAATAGAAAAGTTACTTTTCTTCCCAATATGAAAAAGAAAGCAAGATGCCCTAGTTGCTGCTGGAAATAATTTTTGAGCAGTTGGAAATTAGTATTGGGATAAAACCAATAATGCCATGGACACAAGGAATGAAAGAATAGACCTGGGTCCCTAATGACATCATTGAATCTTTACTGTCAACCAACTCTGAAGTTTGCCTTACTTCTAGATCTCCAGTTATATTGAATATTTTCCTATTAAGTCAATTAAACTGGATTTCTCCTACTTGCAGTCAAGTATCCACCTCATACAGTATTATATATGCTTCTGGAGTTTGTTTTGCTCTCTTAAAAATAATAGATTATGATAATCCTTTCAAGTTAACTGAATAGCTCTACTCACCTTTTTCACAGCTATTTAATTATTCCCAATATGCACGTATTCCTTCCTTTTCATTGCTTGCTAGTTATTTTGTCATTTGTTTTGATTTACTCTTTGATCTAAGGATTATTTACTAGAGTGTCCCTTAATTTTTAACTTTGTAATTATTTACTTGTATATCATCCTATATTTTCCAAACTCTTTAAAAAGAATACGTGGTACTTTTATAACTAAAGCAAAATAATATATTTTTAGAGGAAAAACTTATTTTTGAGAAAGGAATGCAATCGGAATCCACCTCACCCCAAATAGCAGCCAGTTGTTCCAATAGGTCTTAGTAAATAGTCTGTACCTGCCCAGGATTTTATTGTATTTGTTATATACTGACTTTCCTCATATATATGTGTTATTTCTGAACTCTACTTTGCACTACTGACATCTTGAAATTTCTTTTCCAATACCAATAGGATAAGTGTGGTAACTTGAAAATATTTTTAAAATATCTAGTAGAGTTGGTCTTCTCCCATTTCTCATTTCCCCCACAATTTTCTCAGTTAATCTCACATTGATTTTTTTTTTTTTTTTTTTAAGACAAGAGCCTCAAGCTGTCCCCCTGGATAGAGTGCTGTAGCATCGCAGCTCACAGCAACCTCCAACTCCTGGGCTCTAGTGAGTCTCTTGCCTCTGCCTTCCAAGTAGCTGGGACCACAGGCGCCTGCCACAACGCCCGGCCATTTTTTGGTTGCAGCCATCATTGTTGTTTGGCAGGCCCGGGCTGGATTCGAACCCGCCAGCTCAGGTGTACGTGGCTGGCGCCTTAGCCTGTTGAGCCACAGGCGCCGAGCCTCACATTGATTTTTCATAATGACTTTGGTAGCATTTTTTGTTTGTTTGTTGTGAGATAGCGTCACTCTGCTGCCCAGGCTAAAGTGCAGTGGCACCATCATATCTCACAGCAACTTCAAACTCCTGGGTTCAAGCAATCTTCCTGCCACAACCTCCTGAGTAGCTGGGACTACCGGTCCCTGCCACAATACCTGGCTAATTTTTCTATTTTTTAGGAAAGATACAGTTTCACTCTTGCCCAGGCTGGTCTGGAACTCTTGAGCTCAAGAGATCCTCCCACTTCAGCCTCCCAGAGTGCTAGGATTATAGGAATGAGCCACAACACCTGGCCTTTGGTACTTTTCATCATGCTTTGAAAAAAACAAAACAAAACTTTATTGGTATTTTAATTGGAACTGAATTACATTTGTAGATTATTTTATTTAATTGTTAGCTTCACAATATTCAGTGATCCTAATGGAAAAATATATCTTTCCATTTGCCTAAGTAATTCTATGTCCCTTCATAGACTTGGAGATTTTTCTTCATATAGGTCCTACTTATTTCATATTAAGTTTAAACCTAGGGGGCAGCACCTGTGGCTCAAGGAGTAGGGCGCCAGCCCCATATGCTGGAGGTGGCGGGTTCAAACTCAGCCCCGGCCAAAAACCACACACACACAAAAATAATAAAATAAAATAAAATAAAACACCTATTCATTTAAAAAAAAAAAGTTGTTTTGTTTTTTTTTTTTAAAAAAGGCTAAAAAAAAAAGGCTTGGTGCCTGTGGCTCAACAGGTTAAGGCACCAGCCATGTACACCTGAGCTGGTGGGTTCGAATCCAGCCCGGCCAGCCAAACAACAATGACGGCTGCAACCAAAAAGTGGCCGGGCATTGTGGCAGGCGCCTGTAGTCCCAGCTATTTGGGAAGTGGAGGCAGGAGACTCGCTTGAGCCCACGAGTTGGAGGTTGCTGTGAGCTGTGACGACACAGCACTCTATCCAGAGTGACAGCTTGAGGCTCTGCCTCAAAAAAAAAAAAAAAAAAAAAGTTTAAACCTAGGCACTTGACTGTAATTTAGATATAATAAAGCTATTAACTTATGTGCATTAATTTTGCATTATTGAATATTCTTAAAGTTTCTAATAGTTATTCAGTTAATTCTCTTTGGGTTTCCAGGTAAACAATAGCATCATTAATAAATGACTATTTTGCCTTCTCCTTTCTAACATTTTACATTTTATTTCTTTGTCTTGTCTAACTGCATTGGCTAATAAATCTAGAACAGTGTTAAATAAATGTGACAATGGGCATTTTGAGCCACTTCTAGTGTTGCACCATTAGACACAGTAAAATTGTGAGCTGACTTAGCCAGCTCAGGACATAACCTAGAGGGTTTTTCTTCTGCCAGTTGACCTACAGCTGATACTCAATAAATGTGGACTTTCAGTGAATGCTATATTACTACTTACATACAGATATTTTAGTACAAGATCATGCTAAAGAGAAATAAAAATACCAATAAACACTTACCGAGCATTGTGTGTAGGGCACTGACACTCCAATTAACATCTCTTTTCCATTTAGCCCCTAGCTGGGGTCTAACTAACTCATTGTATGACAGCATACAATGAAAGAAAGAGCACTGCAGTGGGAGTGTGAAGACTCAGGTTCTAATCCTATCTCTGTTACTGATGTGAGGACCTTGGGAGGTTCTCTACCAACAGCTTTCACTTCTCTTCCATCCACTCTCTCCATAGAGCAAATATGAAGAGGAGGCAGTCAGAATTCAGCTGGGGAAAGGCCTGGGTCACCTCTGGCCCTCTCTCCTCCCATACTAACAGAGAGCTTATAGCTGATACCCAGGAGAGAGCGCAGAGAAAGGCAGTGGAAGTAGGGCTTCTTTGAGAGGATGGATGTGGGACTACTACCAGAAATAAAAAACAAAACAAAATAACGCAGGATCCTTGCCAACCATGGCACGCCCCCTGGGATACACGTCAGCTTCAGTTATGCTCTCGTAAAGATCGGGATGTAGATTCTGGGCAGCTGAACACCATTTCACTAATCTCAAACCCTCACCCCATTAAGTTCCCTCAGCTTTCAAACACTGCTGCGGTAACAAAACTTTTATTCTCCCCCACGAGGTCCTGGAGGGGTCACCTAGAACGCAGGCGTGATATGTAAGCCGACCACCTGACGTGAAGAACTAGGCCTCCTTACTCTCCGTAGGGTACACACAAGGGCTAGAGGCCACCCCCGACACCTTCCGGACAGTGACGTCGGTGGAGGAGGGGGCAACCCAAAGGTCAAAAGGTCGGACAGCTCTTGCTGAGCCGTAAGCCCTCGGAAGAAACTTGGGCCTGCTCGGGGGCGGGGAGGAGGCTGGGAGCCCGGCTGTTGAGTGGCCGTCCTGCCAGCCAATGGGCACGTCGTTCCGCCGCGCTGAGTCCCGCCCCTCCGGCGCGCAGTACTCACTTTTCCCACTTCGGCGTTGCCCATGGAGATGACTTTGATGCGCAGGGACTTGCCAGGCTCCTTCCGCTTCGGCATGTTGGCCTCCATTGCCCTCACTCTCCCGGGGCCAACTGCCTCGCTCTCTCCTTGTGCGCCGCTGGCCAGTCCCTCAGGCCTCCTCGTCCAATGGCGGAACCGCTGCTCTCGTCACCACCGCGGCTCCGCGGCTCGCCATCCCCGCCGCTGCCGGGCAGCAGGCGCGGGCGGTTGGGAGCGCCGGGAGCCGGGGAGGGAGACGGCGGTCTCGCGATGCTGGGGCGGGGCGGTGACGTCATCGCCTGTCCCTGAAGTCGAGGCTCGAGTTACCTGTTCCCTGGGGTCGCGCGACGACCGCAGAACGTGTCCCTTGGCTAGAAGACGTTGTTGGGCTAGGGCAGGGCTTATGGTTTGGGGAGAGAGCGATCTTGTTTTCAGTGGTAGAAGGACGGGGTGTTTGTTGTATTTGCAGCCAAATGGTAGATATTTGTTGGCTATTCAGGGTAGGTCTGGTGGCATCTGGACTTAAGGGTTAGTTCAAGGGCCGGCCAGGCCATGGTCCATTTGGAGGTGTTATTTTCTGGGTTCTTTTTTTGGTCCCATGGATCGGTCTGCTGCCCTTCTTCCCCTCCAATATTTTGTTCCCCTTGCTCCAGTTGCATGACAGCAGAGTCAGGAGCCAGTGAAATGAAGTCAGAAAGGAGGGGGTGTTGTTTAGACTTTGCCCCTTTATTACAGAGTTCTGATTGATTTGGGATTAGTTGACTCATCTGTAGGAGGCATACCCACACTACTGTAGATGCTTTTTTTTTTTTGTAGAGACAGAGTCTCACTCTATCGCCCTGGGTAGAGTGCGGTGCCGTCACAGCTCACAGCAACCTCCAGCTCTTGGGCTTAAGCGATTCTCTTGCCTCAGCCTCCCGAGTAGCTGGGACTACAGGCGCCCGCCACAGCGCCCGGCTATTTTTTTGTTTTGCAGTTCGGCCGAGGCCGGGCTTGAACCTGCCACCTTCCGTATATGGGGCCGTCGCCCTACTCGCTGAGCCACAGGAGCTGCCCGAAACCAGGGGTTTTCTTACCTGGTTTGTTATGTAGTACCACAACTCAGGTATATAAATACTTATATGGATCTGAATCTATTGAGTAACAGGCATTATTACTGAAAATGGAGTAGGGTCTTGAAAAGGAAAAGTGATTTCAATTCGGTATTAGAAATAGTAATATATTTTTCTGTCATGTTTAGTCAAGGTGGCTAGCTAATATACTAGCCAATAGCCAGTATAATATCAATAATAAAATTACCATTTTTTGAGTATTTACTAGAAGCCAGAAGCTGTGCAAAGTATATTGCAATTATTTGTTCATTTAATCCTTATTTCAATTGATGTAAGTACTCAATTTTATATATGAGGACACTGAAGGCCTTCTTCAACCCAGATCTTTCCTCTGAGCTTCTGTTCTTGCTATCTCTTGTGTATTTCACATCTCCTTTAAGATGCTTTAGAGGGCAATAGTGAGACTCTGTCTCAAAAAAAAAAAATGCTTCAGAGGCCTCAAACATTTTGAAATTAGGTTCAAAATCTACCTAATAATCCTACTCCAGGACACAGATACTATCAGTGGTTTCTGTCTTTTTTTTTTTTTTTTTTTTTATAGACAGAGTCTCACTTTGTCACTCTGTAGAGTGCTATGGCGTCATACCTCACAGCAACCTCCAGCTCTTGTGCTTAGGCGATTTTCTTGCCTCAGCCTCTGGAGTAGCTGGGACTACAGGTGCCCACCACAACACCCGGCTATTTTTTTGTTGCAGTTTGGCCAAGGATCGGATTTGAACCCTCTACCCTCGGTATATGAGGCCAGCACCCTACCCACTGAGCCACAGGTGCCGCCCAGTGGTTCTTGCCTTAAGCAATGGTTCCACTATGCATCCAGCTGGCAGGACAGAAATCTAGAGGTTATCTTTGGCGTTTCTCTTTCACTTCCCATATTTAAGCCTTAACTGAGTCTTTGTAACTTTTACCTCCTAAATGTCTATTAATTCTCCCTACCTCTTACCATCACTGCAGCCCAAACTATCACTATCTCTTCTTTACAGTAATCACTTCAGCCACCCATTTATCCATTCCCTTTCCCAAATACACACAGCCAGAGTGATTTCAGAATGTATATATGTCCCATCTTCCTATTTAAAACCCTTTAGTATGCTGGGTGCTGTGGCTCAAACCTATAATCCCTGGTACTTGAGAGGCTGAGGTAGGAGGATCACTGGAGGCCAAGAGTTGGAGACCAGACTAGGTAATATAGTGAAAACCACTTTCCTGTATCTAAAAAATATTTTTAAAATTAGTTGGGTATTGTGGCACCTGTATCTAGTCTTATCTACTTGGGAGGATCACTTGAGATAGAGTTCGAGGCTACTGTGAGCTATGAGTACCACTGTAGTTTAGCCTGGGTGACAGAGCAAAACTCTAAGAAAACAAAACCCTTTAGTAGCCACCAGTATCATCTGGCTGCTCCCCACCTCTCCAGCTTCATTTGTACCATTCTTCCTCTACATCAGGGGTTCTCAACCTGTGGGTTGCCACCCCCTTTGGGGGTCGAGAAAGGTTCGCCTAAGACCATGAGAAAACACATTATGATTCATAACAGTAGCAAAATTACAGTTATGAAGTAGCAACGAAAATAATTTTATGGTTGGGGGTCACCACAACATGAGGAACTGCCTTAAAGGGTCGCGGCATTAGGAAGATTGGGAACCACTGCCCTACATTCTATTCCTTTTGGCTAAGTTGGACCGGTTCCATTTCCTGCACTCTCCAGGCTCCCTTTTCTCTAGGTCTTTTGCACATGCTATTCTCTCTACCTGTATTCTTTTCTTCCTTTCACTTCCAATTAATCTTTTATATCCCGTTTTATGCTTCATCATAGAGCTATTTTGCATCCTACCTGACTAGATTATCTTTTTTTTTGAGACAGAGCCTCAAGCTGTCACCCTGGATAGAGTGCTGTGGCATCACAGCTCACAGCAACCTCCAATTCCTGGGCTCAAGCGAGTCTCTTGCCTCCGCCTCCCAATTAGCTGGGACTACAGGCGCCCACCACAACGCCCAGCCA
>CAUYON010032389.1:0-14500 GCA_963573935.1 Arctocebus calabarensis
TTTATATAGTGATCAAGGAAATGCCATGAAGGATATCTGTAACAGTATGATCAAAATATTTCTGAATGTATATGAATCGTGCCCTGTGATTGCACCAATGTACATAATTATGATTCAATAAAATTATTAAAAAAAATATGCAATTTTAAATTATCAATTCCATTTCTATAAAGCAAAGGGAAAAATGAACACGAGCTAATCTAACGTCATGTGGAGGTTAAGTTTTATAAAAACTTCCCAGAAGAAGAAATGTTTAAGTAGATCATTAAAGGATAGAAAGCCAATTGAGGAGTTGAATAAAGTTTAAGGTGTATGGGATAAGAGTAGTGATTAGACTATCAAAGGGGACTAAAGGGAAGGGCATTCCAAATAAAAATAGGTGGTTGCATGAGTATGTACAGTGGCTACATGTATCCGTGTGTGTGTGTGAATTAAAGGAGATTTCTAAATGAAATCAAACAATCTTTATGAACAGAGAGTAAGGAATACATTATAGCTATGGAAGGAATAGAATAAAAGATTTTCCTGGAGAGATGGGTAGAGGTCAAATCGCAAAGAGGTAACATTCCATAAGACAAAATATGTTGCTAGAAAATATCATAACTTCTTTCATATATGTAGAAACACATTTTGCCAGTGGCAATTAATATTCTGTGACAAGCCAAGGATGTAATTTGTCTCCACTATGCATTGGGTTTTATTATGGCTAATCAGGAGCAAGACATAGGAAGAAAACAGGAAGCTCTGTTTGCAATAGGCCTCACTGACAGAACTGGAAGCATCAGCACCCACAAGCAAACATAGGAAGTATGTGAAATAGCCTAAATCTTTTCTTTAAGTTATATCCTGTATTCACTGTCTTCTGTTTGGCCCTTCTCTTCTCAAGGGGCCTCATTCCTGAAATTGCAGAAGCATAGCAATGACAATTGGGGACACTGCCTATAGAAATCAGCTCAATTTATTGACTGACAGTCCTAAGCAGTATCTTTCAGTATGTCTTGTTAGGTAAGAATATTAACTAAGTTAGTAGTTCCTTCTTGGGAAAGCAAGCAAAAAAAAAAAAAAAATTAAAATATATATCTTCCAATATTACAAGTGAAGAAATAGACAACAAAGTTTAAGACTATTGCCCAGGATTATATAGTTGGGAAATGGTCTAGTTTTATTCAATTCAAGGTTATTACTATTTTCAAGCTGTGATCCTTGCTGCCCTGTGCTACCTTTCTTATGCCAAACACCTTCTTATTACAAAAAATCCTCACAGGATCATATTTCCTTTTGTCGAGGACTAAATATAATAAAGCCTTTTAAAGAATGACTATGAAAATATTAATATTCAGACTTTTTGGAAGATAGTTATGCATTTGTTTGGGAGTTAAATTTGTCAGAACTACTTCCAGAAGGATGATATGTCTTTCCATTACTTGTGACATGAGATACATGTCATTTGAGCTCTTCACACTTGCTTCTGGTGCTTAAGGATTAGGTTGAACCAAATCATCAGATGAGATTTTTAGAGGTCTCTCTTAGAAGTAAAAATAAGTATATAAATATCATAAAGCCAATATTTTGTTTCAGATTGCTGGATCGAGCTTACTTTTAAAAAGTGCAGTTAGGATAAATTGTCCCAGGCATTTTAAATTCCTAGAGTGAGTTAGGTTTTGTATTAAATAATATGTAATGTTATTACATTTCTTCATACCCCAGAAAATAGGACCCGCCCTTTTCTTTTTTTGGAGATGTGGAAACTGAGTCTTACATAGTAGATGATATGGCTAGAATTCACTTCCACGACAGGGGAATGATGATGTTTTCGATTTCCATGCAATTTCCTCAATCTAAAACATCCCACCATTTGTATAAAAATATAAGAAATACAAGAATAATGACATTTCCATCTTAATGTCTTACATATATAAAACATTGTGCTGTTTTACTTAATCAACACAGCAGTCTTACTAGGTACATAAAAGTCGCACTGCAATTCGCACTGAAAACAGTTTAGTTAGCACCTCCAAATACCCATAATCAGAAAATGGTAGCAGAACATAAAATCACTTATTTTTGCCTGCAAAGCATAAGCTGAAAACTTTCCTGCTGCTTCAAAATGTGAACTAAGCATCTGATATTTTTTTCAAAGTTAAGATACAAATTCACAACAGCACTATCTTCTAGAGGTCAGAAGTGCTTTCTTCACTGATATTTCAGGTCTAGATTCAGACTTGATTGTTACGCTTTCTGTGCTATTCATGGAAGTGTGTATTTCACCAAACCAATGAGTGATTTAATTTTTTTCTGGGGGTCAGCTGAGCATTAATGCTAATATAATTCTGTTCAAGTATGTCTTCTTAAACTCCATACTTAAGATCAACTCTCGTACTCAAGCTTACTTGACTTTGGCTGACTGTTTGGGTAAGAATTTTAGCCAACCCAGTTGAGGTAACTTGCACATACTCTGTCTTGAAGCTATATTAAGACTTTCCCCCTTCTTTTTAGCTGAGGATTAGAGAGAATGTACAGCAGAGTGGTTGGAGCCCATGCCTGCCAAGGACTGTCCATTTTAGGAAACTATTCTTTCTGGTAAGCTGCTGGAGCTTTTTCAAAGACTTAAGGGTTGCCGTTGGATTCTGCTACATTTGCTAAATATATTGCCAGACCACCAGAAGGCAGAGAGCAAGTTTAAGCTGAGAATAGTTATGGCTGATTTTCAAGGCCAAATTGAGATTTTTTTTTTGCTGGGAAGACTAGAAGCACTCAGCTATGTTTGATGGAAGTGTGTGTTTCACACCGTGTGATTGTCAGGCAGAACATTTCCGATACAAGGATGATGACATATTTGTATTTATCATCATATTTACAGAAAATTCTGATTCACAATAGGTGCCAGGGTCTTTCCCCTAGGGCAGGGTCTATTAATACCTGTGGATCTGGCGGCGACCAACTGAAGAAATATTAAGTTAGAAATGATGAGCAAGAAAGAGATAAGACACACAGAATAAAATTTTCAAAAGCGGAAACTCAGGGGACCACTGCACGCTGATGGGGTTCCCGTGGTGGTGCAAGTGGCATTTCCACTCAGCTTTTATTGAAGGCTATTTTCTCATTAGCCCAAAGGGTAAGCTGAGGAAGGGAACAAAGATGCCAGCAGTTTCCCTGAGCAAGCATATCATTAAATAATAATGGCTATTGTTTCTATAATCATTAACTTTAAGGGTCTGAGCAGTCTTGAGAAATCCAGAACTGAGCCTGCGTGTGTGGAACCTCCTGTCTGAGGTCACACACACACTTTCCTAGGGAGGTGTTAAACTCTGCTAGTTCACTGTGGAGTAAAATGCCAAATGCCACTGGTGTCAATCTCCTCAGAAGAATCCATGGAAGAGACGAATTTTCTTCTCATCATCACCACAGAGGGTCTTCCTCTGTGATAAGGGATATAAGCCCTCCTACCTGTATTTGAGGGCTCGAGGCTGTTCCCTTAATCTCTGCCAAATACAAATCTCCACAATCAGTATTTGCTTTGTCTGTTTACTAGGCAGGAAACAGCCTAGTTAATGTATCTTTCCAGGCCTTGCCACAGGATCTTCTGTGGCCATTATTCTTCAGAGTGTTCATAGACCCAGCAAGGGTGTTTGTAAGCTATATCGATAATAGGCCAGAGTTCTAGGAAAAGCAGGAAACTTGCTCAGATAAGAAATGCCCACCAATCCAGGAATGGATTAACAAGCTATGGTATATGTACACTATGGAATACTATTCAGCCATTAAAAAAAATGGAGACTTTACAGCCTTTGTATTAACCTGGATGGAAGTAGAACACATTATTCTTAGTAAAACATCACAAGAATGGAGAAGCATGAATCCCATGCGCTCAAGTTTGATATGAGGACAATTAATGGCAATTAATGACACAGTAGGGGTGAGGGAAGGGGAGAGCAGAGAGAGAAAGAATGAGGGAGGAGTGGGGAAAGGAATAGCAGAGAGAGGGAAGGAGCGAGGGGGGGTCTTGATGTGTGCCACACCTTTTGGGGGCAAAACACAATTGTAAGAGGGAGTTTACCCAACAAATGCAATCAGTGTAACATGGTTTCTTGTACCCTCAATGAATCCCAAACAATAAATAAAAAAAACATTATCTAGTCAGGGCTAAGTCTCAAAAGGAAGAGGTGTTTATGTAGAACCTAACTGAGACTTTGATTTGGAAAATGAATTGTCAGAGACTGAGAAGTAAAATTTAATTGAGACACTAATGCTGGGACACCATCCTCTTTGATGTTTATTTATGTTCATTTTTGACTGCAGATGTCTGCTATGTTGAAAGAAAAAATGAGTAAAAAGGACAGGTGAGTTCATGATAATCTTGATAAATCATGTATTTAATCTCCTTCTTGAGGGAGTAGTTCTCTCCAAGAACACATTCAAGAACTTCTGCAGAATCTCTTATTGCTTTAACCAACTTCAGAGACCAATCTTTTCCAATAGATTTCAGGAATCTAGAAGCATGAAATCCTCCTAATTTTTTTAAAAGCATCAAAAATATAAACCAAATAAACCAACCTTTAAACCCACATACATTAGCACAACAATGAAATATATATATGAGATATATAGATATCCTGAGAATTGTTGAATAATTCTCTGTATTATTAGTGATAAAATACAGTCTTATTCTTATTTATTAGAAATTAGGATGTGGATGTTGGAGTCAATTTTGAGCCAGTTTAATGTAAAAAAGAAAAAAAAACCACCATGAGCCAACATTCATAGGCCAAACAAAGGAAAGGTTTATTAGGCAGCCAGAAATTCAGACAGCTAGCAGGTTTGGCATTATTCTGCTCACCATGGTAGAAATTACACCGGATTTCATTAATGTTCCCTTGGTTAAATGTTTCTCACTCCTGCTTATGATGCTCCTTGGGCAATGATCCTCATTTGGAAGAGCTGTTGGCAATACACATTCTTTACAAAAAGAATAAACTGCCAAGCAATATGCTCATCACCAAGTAACAATGATGACAGCAAAAACAAAACAAAATAATTAGAATCACCTGATAACTGCTTTCTTTCTGAACAACAGGGTTCTTTCCATAGAGATTTAACAATAGACTCTTTTGGTCTTTATTATAACGCTATTTTAACTCTTTTACCCCAGAAAGCACCAATTACATTTGTTCTGTTTTATATAATGATTCCTAGCTCCCAGTGATTGAATAAATTGTATTATTTTGCCCACGAGTTATCAATAGAATGGAGGGAAGTAGATGAGTGTTCTTCTTCCTATCTTCTCATCCTGGAAGGCATTTAGTACTCTTCAGAAATTTCAGATCAAGTGCTAAGACTAATGATCCATAACCTTACAAGAATCAAGATCTGTTTCTATTTCTTAGTCACCAAATCTCTCTGTAACATCAGTCTCTGTATTTCCAAATTCACATAGAAAAAGCACAATCCATATTTCAGTTCAAGTGGACATCTCTTGATTTAGTCTATCATAGAAACTTTTCCCTGTTTTCTTGAGGACAGAATACTAACTTGCATTTGTGACCATCATCCCTTCCCTGTTCCTATGAAACCTGGTTTGGGTGTGACTAATGTGCCTATTCTTACATTTCCTCAGCAAAGCATGAGAGTAGGACTTTGTTGGTCTCTGCCCATCTCCCTTCAGATCCCCTCCCCATTTTCACACATGCCATTCTAGCCTCATCGTCCAGCAAAAACGTGATTGTTGGAGAATTGCTTTCAAATTGATGAAAACTTTCTCACCCATATACAAAGCCTGTGATGGAGGAGAATCCCCCTGGAGGGACTCCTTGCCTTATATCTCATGAGCATTGTAGTATAAATAACTCAAAACCCTCACTCTTTGGCAGGGGTAATTCTTAGTATTTGTTACTGGAAGATTAAACTCCAATCTCTCACTGGTATCTGATTTAACAACACTCCCTGAATTGGCTGACTTCCCTGTCACCCACCTATGTCTCTTGCAATTTTCAATAAACTGTTTTCACTAGAATCTTTGGTTCAGGATCTGCTACTGGGGGAACTTAAACTAAAACAAAAACAAAGTCTGGCACATCGGGTTATTCCATCCTCTGCTTTTAATGACAGATAGTGGATGCCAACCTGAACCCAGCCAGACCAAAGAGAGACTCAGCCCTTTTGCTGGAATCCTCAAAAATAAGAGATACTTTTTTTTTTATTTTCTTAATATAAAATGTAAGTTGATACTACTGTTCCTTATCTTTTCCACTACATGGGAACAAAGCTAATACCAAAGAAAGTTCTTTCAAAAAACATGAGAGGGAGATTTTCTTGATGGATACAGCAATACTGGAAGCTGATCTACCTCAGGATTTTTCAATTATATGAGTCCATTTCCCTTCTCACCAATTTGAAAGACAGATTGAGTTAAATATCTGTTTCTTGAAACTCAAAGAGTTCTAATTTATTCAGATATCAACCAGAAGTTTCCATCTCAATGCTGGTCTGGCCAGCGAGAGGTGGGTTTGTTCCCATAGTTTCTTAACTGTGCTATATGTGGTGGTCAGCTGTCAGCTCAGAATGGAAGGCCTGGGCTCCCATATCTGAGTACTGAGCTGTGTGTCTTTTCTTGGTTTTCACTACTCAAGTTGAAAGAGGCCATACTTCAAATTAATTTGGGATAGTAGAAAACATTCTCTAAACTATTTCATCACTTTTATTTTTATAGGAGAATTTTTGGAGGATGTGGATAAATATGGTGTCTGAAGACAAAGCATTATGGTAGTGAATAAATTTGTCCACATGAGGTAAAATAATTTATATTAAATTTTGTTGTATAAATTGCATTCTTCATTTTTTGTTGTTGTTGTTTTAATTAAGCAACATCAAAAATGGTTTTGTGGCATTTTCCTCCCAGGATTGGGAACCTACACACATCAGCTTTGTGTATGAGAACCAGAAATTAAAATTGACCGCAGCTAATGTGAACCTGCTTATGTCCATTTTATGGGCTCTACTGAGGGAAGTGAAAAGAAAAAACAGGCTAGGTGAAGAAGAAAAAAAACACAATTCTGCCTTTTCAATAAGTTTTAATAATGTATAATCCCCTGCAAAGTAACATATGAATAGAATTATAAATTCTGGGCTGGTTACTTTTCTACCATTCAGAATTTGTTAAGAACCCAAAGGGAATTGTTGGTTCTTTATATTATTAATGCAGATCCAATGGCTTCAATTAAAGCATGCTGTCAGAGCAAGGAGTGCCCTTCAAAAATATGGTTGAGAATGACTAATGCCAAGTTTTGAATCATCCCTAACCAAGGGAAAAATTCAAGTGTTGATGGTTACAGAAAGAATACTGGTTGGCAAGGTAATCTTTTCTGGAATGATCTGCATGTAATCTTGCCATTCCATGCCTGAAACAAGGATCCAGGATCCTTGTTCTGGTTATTAGCTTTTATAATTGGTCTCAGGAGACATCTTCTACTTCCACCAGTCAAATCTCTTCTTCTGGGTTCTATCTCATTTTTAGGCTTTGCTTTTTAGGATATTGTAAAATCATTTTTTTTTTTTTTTTTTTTGCAGGCATACAGCAGCCCCTAGGCATTCCCACATTCTCAAGAGGGGCACCAAATATGCAGAGAGACAACTTCTTTTAATAACTATAATGATCCAAGAGAAAAAAAAAATGAAAGAATGTATTCCATCTAATCTAACCCTCTGGAGCCTGCTCCTGTCTTTGGAAATTATTTAAAAATTTCACTCGGGGGACTGGTGGCCATCTGTAGTTTTGTGTGTTTATTTTTCAAAGCTTTCCTGTTTACTCAAATGGCTCTCCTGCATTGGATTTTTCTCAATTACATGTTGTGGGCACTATCTCTGGGTTTTTATTTCCCTCCTTTTCCTAAGGCTGAATCTCCCAAAGATGAGCTCTTTAAAAAAAGGTGAGATTTGCATTTCTCTAATAATTAGGGATGATGAGCTTTTTTTCATATGTTTGTTAGCCATTTGTCTGTCTTCTTTAGAGAAGGTTTTATTCACATCTCTTGCCCATTTATACATGGGATTATTGGCTTTTTTCATGCGGATTAATTTGAGTTTTCTATAGATCCTGGTTATCAAGTTTTTGTCAAAACTGCAGATGCTGGCGTGGGTGTAGAGAGAAGGGAACACTTTTACACTGCTGGTGGGACTGCAAACTAATACAACCTTTTTGAAAGAAAATACGGAGAACTCTCAAAGAACTCAAGCTAGACCTCCCATTTGATCCTGCAATCCCATTACTGAGCATCTACCCTGAAGGAAAAAAAAAATCTTTTTATCATAAGGACACTTGCACTAGACTGTTTACTGTGCCTCAATTTACAATTGCCAAAAATGTGGAAACAGCCTAAATGCCGACCAACCCAAGAATGGATTAACAAGCTATGGTATATGTACACTATGGAATACTATTCAGACATTGAAAGAAATGAGACTTTACAGCCTTTGTATTAACCTGGATGGAAGTGGAACACATTATTCTTAGTAAAGCATCATAAGAATGGATAAGCATGAATCCTATGTACTCAATTTTGATATGACGAAAATTAATGACAATTAATGATATGGTGGGGGTTGGATGAAGGAGAGAGCAGAGAGAGAGAGAAAGAAAGGGGGGAAGGAAGAGCAGAGAGAGAGAGAAGGAGGGAAGGGGGTGGGGTTTTGGTGTGTGCCACACCTTTTGGGGGCAAGACGTGATTGTAAAAGGGACTTTACCTAACAAATGCAATCAGTGTAACCTGGTTTCTTGTACCCTCAATGAATCCCCAACAATAAAAAAAAAAAATGGTTAGATATGGGTGCACCTGTGGCTCAAAGGATTAGAGCACCAGCCCCATATGCCAGAGGCGGCAGGTTCAAACCTAGCCCCTGACAAAACTACAAAAAATAAAAATAAAAAGGTGAGATTTAAGTAAGATAAGGTGGCTCACTTAGCGACTGAGGAGACAGAGCAGGGAAGAATGCTTAACTGCAGGAGTTCAAGGCTGCAATTAGCTCTGATTGTAACACTGGGCTTTAGCCTGTGCAGCACAGCAGAGACATTTCTTTCTCTCTCTTGAATAAAAAAAAAAATGTAATATTCCCAAAAGCTAATGTATGCAGCAGGGAGTTTGTAATTCAGTTGTAATCTGTAGAGTGGGGAGATGGTCTATCCTTTATCCACTGATATGTAACACACCACCCTCAAACTTGATGCATTAAAACAAATTTTTGTTATCTACTGAGAGATATGTTTTATCGGTTATTGGGTGGGTTCTCCTCTTGGTTTCACAGAAGCTCACTCAAATGGCTGCATTTATCTGCTGAGAAAATTGAAGTTGGAGGGTCTACCATGGCATCATCCTTCTCAGTAATAAAGAGAAAATGCATATGGCAGATGGCAAATGCAAACAATGCAATACTCTTTTCCTTAGAGTATTAACAGATGTGAGCCTGGAGGAGGTTGATCCCTCTGATTTGGGGAACAGGGGAAGGTCCAGGCAGAGGCATCATGTCAATTGCAGAATATTTTGGGGGTGACTTCACAGAAAGGATTCATTGTTGAAAGTATTATCAAACAGAGCCTCATCCTTAGCTTTTAGCAATGACTGTGCTCTGCAAAGGGGAAAAAACCAGTTGGAAACAAGAAGGCTTGCTGTATTTTAATTAATAGATCAGCAAGAGGAGTGTTATAGTAAATGAAATGGTCAACAGCTGTCTCTCAAAATACTCAAAGAACAGTGACTTGTGGCATTTCTTGATTTCCATTGTGCAAATACTCCTGCTGAAGTCAAGCTTTGTTCAAATGAGAAAGTACACAACTGATTCTTGAAGGCCTGCTCAACTCTGCTTAAGAATAGCATTCATCAGGAGGGACAAAAAAAGAAAAAATAAATAAAGTATTACAATGACATGGAAAAGGAAATCTTTTTGGGTCATAAAATACATTCAAGGATCAACAGTAGAATACAATCACTGGTGAAACCCTCCACTAGCTACCTAGGATTATATCAAATGTTCTTAAAATGCCATTCATGAGCTCAAATGCACCAAAAAGAAAAACAAAAAATTAAATTAAAAATGTAAAAGTACAACACAGTACAGAGAAAGTACAATTGAAATTGCTCAGTTTGGGTTCAAAGTTATTATTAAAACATAATGTAGACAAATGGGTCCCTGGGTTTGATTTAAGCATCACGTCTGGGAGATTTCACCTGAGGTGGGCATGTGTTGTAAGATGAATAACACATTGAAAGATGTCTAAGGTTGTCAATGATATGGAAAGAGCACAAGAAGAGGTTCAGGAATCCGGACACAGTTCTGGCTCTGTTATTAGTCCAACTCTGTGGCCTAGAACATCTGACCTCTACCTATTGTAAAGTTTTTGAGTCATTCCTCTGCCAATATTTGCTACGTAAATACATCTTGCAGTACAAATAATTTTTTTCTGGGGGTGAGATGCAATGAAGACAGCCATGTACAAGTACAGAGTTCAGAGTATACAGTAATGGAAGAGGAGGGTCACTCTGGTTTAACTCAGAACAATGAGAAAAGAGAATATATACCACTCTGAAAAATCCTTGTCATGGCAAATATTGGTTCTAGTATAGCACATGATGTCCATGGGGTAAAGTAGAATGAGGTAGAAAAAAGTACCTTCAAACCAGTCTTGTGTTAGGTGGTTGACAGTGTGGCTTAACCTCATGTCCTTAGAAAGCAGAGCTATTCCTCCTTAGAGAAACACTAGAAGAGGTGTTCACTTAAGTCTTCACCACACTTACCCCAGATTCCTATATTTATGTTTCCTCACTTGTAAGATGAAGATAGGGCTTAGAAATCTGGGCAACTTACTGATTATAAGAAATTATTGTTAGTAAGGTATTTCTCTTATAGGCAAATTGTGTATATGTATACATATGTATGTGTGTGTATATATGTGTGTGTGTATGTGTGTGTATGTATGTACCATAAGCATATAAACATTTTAAGAAAGAAAAGAAAAACTGTATTAAAATTGTAATAGTTAAGTCATGTTTGACTTCTGCAATTATAAGAGAAACAAGATGCAATATACATGTATACATCCCTTCTGTGAAGTCTCTCCCTAGAACAGTTCATTAAGCAACACAGAAGGAACCTAACTTAATTTTCAGATTTTTACCCTTTGATTCATTTACATAAATGAATATGATAGTATCATATGGTTTGGCCAAAATTCATCAAAAATCTATTCAGCTAGAAATTTGTACAGAAAAGCCTTGGACAGCAAAGTGGGTATCTTCAATACAAATTGTTCTATTTCTAGAATATGCCACTAAGTAGCCTTTGAGACTTCTGAATTATTTCAAACTAACACCTGGATCTCCCTGCATGCATTCTTCTGGACCCAGGATGGACTGTTCCTTCTTCAGTAGAACATTGGCTTTGCCATGCTGATGAAGGTAGTGACAGTAGTGCTGGTCCTGACCTGCATGTCTGTCTTCAGTTACTCATATAGCTGCTCAGTGACACTAGCAATAGCTGTTTATTCATGTAGTAAGTATATATGCCTCTATTTCTTGGGCATATGCTTTTATGGCCACCTCATGGTTCTTAAGATCAATTCAGTATCTGGTATTTTTGTTTCATTTCTTATCTGACACATTGGATAAAGAAACAGCTGTACACACATAAAGCCAGTGAACTACGGAGAACTCATCCTCCTGAGCTTCCAAAACAACTGTGAGAAGAGTAAGTCCACCCATTTACCAACCTACTGCTTCCAACTGGGAAGGGAGCTGAGTCAGGAGAGATTTTACTTCCTTTTACTGTTTGAAAAGACATCATTTAAAAGGCAATTTCAAAAAGCTTTAGTTACCCTTTGCCATGAGCTGACTAGCATCTAAACCAGGTGTTCTGTTTGGGTCAGTGAACTTATGAAGACTAGAGAGGGGAGTGGTAATAACCTACCCAGTTAAGTTTTTAGTTTTAGGCCTTTCTGAAAGTAGAGAATTGCCCCCATATTTCTATTGAAAGAGATTCCTCCATCCCTGATCTAGATAAGGAATGAGTCTAGTCTAAGCCTCATCCCTTTTCTTACCTTGAGATGTATTTTGAACACTTAAGGTTTTGATATTTGAATTCTGTCTCTATATCCTGTTGATAGACATTAGAATAATAATTCAATTCAGGCCAGCTGGGGAAGTTATCTATCTGCCTGCATCTGCATGTCCCCACAATCTCTGTTGACATGACTATGAGCCTGCTACTGGGTATTCAGGTAGAGAAGCATGTAGAAAGAGATGATGGAAAGACTTGGGCTTGAGTGGAAGACTTGACTTTGGCCAACTGTGCCAATTTTCATAATTGTCTGTTGGAGGAGACATCTAACTCATTCCTCTAGGAGTTCGCATATCATTCCAGCACATGTTCTACCTTGGGCAACAGCAAAAGAACAGCATCTAATCTCACCGAAATTGTGACTGTGATCCCATGTTGGAACTGGAATCCTTTGAAAGCATGGAGTCTGTCTTGAAGCTGGAGTCCAGTCCTGTGCTAGAGGGATGCCATTCATAGAGCATGTGATGCAACACCACACAGCACCATTCGTTTCATTCCTTTGAAGCTAAAGTATGATTAGGTGTTCTGAGATAATGTGAGGTGTTCATGAGGAGTGAATTTCAAGGGCCTCAGAAGGGAGAGGAATAGAAAAGAGCTTAGTCAAGTCAAACTCAGCTCATCCTTCTTGCTCCTGAGCCCATTCTGCTTGGGTCAATCCCCACAGTATTCCAGCTCCTATGCAATCACATCTTCCAGCATCTTAAGGCTGGGAGATAATTATCTATTTCAAACACACTTTGGTTCAGTCTTCCCTAAGCTCATTTTCTGGGATGTCCTAGTGCAGTTACCTTGCAAGGGTTAAGATGATGTGTGATGAGGGCCAGGATTGAATGAACCCACTGTCGTGGCTTTGTAAACCTATTGTCAAATGAAAGAATCAAAGTCTTAACATAAAAATTAATAAGGAATCTCCTGCTCTGGGGACCAGAATAGCAATGGGGTGGAACCCAGATGCCAGCAGAAAAAAATCTAAGATTTTAATTTAATTAAGAGTAAGGAGATTCAGTGGGGGTTAGGGGTGGAACAGTGTCACCTTTAAGTGACTATTGTCAAATATAACTATTAGGTTAAACTATTCTGAGTTTTCCTCAGTTTAGTACTGTTGCTTTCCAAATGTATTTCATGGAACATACTAGTTGCAGAGAGTAGAGAGAATGTCAAATGCACAGTCATTTGGGATCCTATGTGGATGTATAGAATTTTTATTCCTTTATTATTATTTTATATAAATCCGCATGTTGGGGGAAAATTCTGTTATTAAAAGTAAGAAGACCACTAGCTGAGGTTATTATCAGCTGAGTGGTTTGTATGTTTTCAATTTCCCCAGGAGGAATGTATATTAGAACCTGTTATTAAAAAAAAAATTGTCTCACCCCAGTGAGTTGTCCTTAAGAAATGAAGTCTTATGGATTGAAGTCTTCATTTTTCATAAATTCTAGCTACAAATAAGACTGAATAAATTTGCACTAATTAATTATAACTTTATCACATATAAATCTTCTGTAATTATTTCAATATAAGCAGTCTATTGGATGATAAGGGCCAGTAAGGAAAGGGAGTAAATAAAAGTCACAAATAGAAAAATGTCCTTAGAGACCAAGTCTTGAGGACCACTACCTTTGCCTGTCAGCATTTCTTTGACACTGCTCCTCTTAATAAAATTAATCATTTAAAGAGAAAAATGATCTTACTTTGTATTGCCTAGCATAAGGTACAACTGTATTTCACCTAGTTAAGAACAGGCATGCTATCTGAAGCTGTAGTGTCTGAATAGATGCCATGAAGAAAGAGAAACTAGCCCCATCACATACTGATGCTCACTTAAGAAAAACAAAAAACGAAGGAAGGAAGGAAGGAAGGAAGAAATGTATTCCACCACAGTTCTGGAGGCCAAAAATCTGAAACCAAGATATATGTCCTTGGACGGTGAGACTGAGGACAGAGGACTTCAGGCATCTCTGGCAGGCGAGATCTGCCCAGAAACTTTCCTTTGGGGACAAAGGGAGACAGTGTGAGACTTCTGGACACCCTGGGGAAGGCAAAAGCGGCGGAGATTGGATTTATGTTTTCCAGAAATGTCATCAAGCCACGTGCAATAAAGATGGTTCCAGTCCATGAACCCCTGTATTACTCTCCCTCTGGAGAAACCCTAAAAGCCCCGTTCTATCATCATCCAATTCAGCAGGAAGCAGTTAGATCTAGTGTTTGCCCTTTTCCCCTAATAGCAGTTAGAGTTTCTACTCGTAGAGGGAGAATTGATGCAGGATATTTGGCGCCCTAGCCAGCTCAGCGGAGCTGGCAGAACTGCCACCTCCTCCTTGGCAGTGTCGGTGCTGCAGCAGCCAGCTAAAGAACCAGCGGGCTGGATGACAGGCAAGGAGGGGGACCTCCAACCCCCACC
>CAUYON010032394.1:0-67313 GCA_963573935.1 Arctocebus calabarensis
AAAAGGGGAGGAAGAGGCAGCTTGTCTGCGAGGACCTTGTGAGGCAGGGATGTCGCCCGCCTGGGGGCTTGATTCTAAGTGCACTCAAGCAGCTAAGGCGCCAGCCACATACACCTGAGCTGGCAGGTTCGAATCCAGCCCAGGCCCGCCAAACAACAATGACGGCTGCAACCAAAAAATTGCTGGGCTGAACAAGATGGAGACAAGAGGCAGTTTGGGGGCTCCCTGAGAAACTTTGAGGTGACATAGCAGTGTGGTAATGCGAACTGTGTATGAGCATGTTATGGAAATTAAGTTTTTCCCAAACTTGCACTTGCAGGAGTCTCTCCGCACTGTGGGATTGTCCTTCCCTGCTTTTCCAGCAGGTCCCTGGCCGGGGAACCCCCTGACCAGCAGCACTGACCCTGACCGGCTGTGCTCCGCATTCTCTGAGCACGTCTCTCCTTCCTCTGTACTCCACGAGGGGCTCTTGGTAGATTTCTCTGTACACGTTGTGCCATTTTCCTTTTCCCAGCCATGCTTCCTAAGTGGAGAGAAGGATTTTAATTCTTTGTTCTTTTGTTGGTGCATGTCCCAGAAACAGTGTGAAATGACCCCAAGTTTTGTATCCTGGTGCTGTAAACTTCTCTTCCCCCTGTGACCATTAGGGTTGGGGATGGACTATGAATGGGTGGTGTTGCGGAGACAGGTCTGTGTTGGATTGTGTCAGCACGGTGGTCAGGGCTGAGGGTCGGGAAGGGGGAAGAGGTTCTGCCTACAGGACTGAAAGTTACTCAGATGCTCCAGGTGAGTTTTCTACCCGGGAATAGCAATGCCTGCCGGGAAACTAACAACTTTTAAGGTCTTTGATAATTATTAATACGTATGGATTTACGGAGGTCATGGAGTTGTGTAGGGGCTCAAACCCTACAGGAATGTGGCAAGGCAGACAGGAAGGTATAGACTTGACTATTTCCTGGCGTGTCTGTCATGCTGTTTTGAGCATTTGATGCTTCATTAACCGTATTTTGTTTCCCCTGGTTACTTCTATTCCTTTCAGTTCTTGTCCAGGTATTCTCGAGAATGGATTTCATTCCACCTCTCACTTTTGTTAACAAGCAGAGGCTGAGGAAGATAGAACTTGTGGATTTTTAATTTCATTGGACACAGTCTGAAAGTTGTATTTGGCGAATGTCCTTCAGCATATTTGGTGAAGAAGGGCAGATTAAACCTGCCTTTTCCAGTGTCCTCTGAATTTTTAATGAGCTGCTATGTGTGTCTTGTCACTTTTTCTGTCCCTTACTGTTGTTTTCAGCATAACTGTGCTCTATAATTCTTTTCTTTCCTGCTAAGGTAATTTATTTCTTTTACTTTTCAAGATGGCTTCCATGTGTATGCAAGTTTTAGACTTAGTACAATGTAGGTTGTATAAAATACCCTTTTTTTTTTTAACCAAAAAGCTATGGAATCTAGTATATCCAGTGATATGGCTGAGACATATTTATCTAAGAAGGAACACATTAACCACAGAGACAGAGATTCTTTCATTGCAGATGTTTTCAAGCCACAAATGCTTTCAAGTCGCCATTGTGTTATTCAAATGTGAGGATGAGTGATTTTTCAGAAAGGAAAAAATGTGTTCCAAATAGATTTCAGTTGATTTCCTTAATAGTAAATTTAATATCGTGAGTCTTTTAAAAAAATAAACAAGCTGAACGTTTTACTAAACTCTGTGAAAATACAATTATAAGCTATTGTGTCAATTAGGAATTAGCGATTCTAAGACCAGCAGATTGTTCCATCCGTCTGTGCACACACTGAGTCTGCATGCTGAAGTTTATTTTAAACATAATTAAGGACAGAAGCACAGCTTTGAACCACTTCACTACTAGCTTTTGACACCATCAGCCCTGCTAGAGTTCAACAGGTTCAGGTAAAAGACTAATTTTAAGAAAAGATTTTTTTTTTAAAGAAAACTTTAAAAATACAGATACTAAAAAATATCTTACTTTGGTCAAAATTTCCTCCTTTTACACAACACTATAATTTGGTTCTGAAAAATACCTTGATTGATTTGTTCTTTCTTTTTTTTTTTTTGAGACAGAGTCTCACTTTGTCACCCTCGGTTGAGTGCCGTGGCATCACAGTTCACAGCAACCTCCAACTCCTGGGCGTAGGTGATTCTCTTGCCTCAGCCTCCCTGTAGCTGGGACTACAGGCGCCCGCCACAATGCCTGGCTATTTTTTGTTGCTGTTTGGCGAGGGCCGGGTTCGAACTTGCCACCCTCGTTATATGGGGCTGGTGCCCTACCCACTGATCCAAAGGCGCCGCCTTATTTGTTCTTTGGTTTTAAACCCTGAAAGAAAAATTCAAGTCCCTGCAGAAACAACAATGACAGTTGATGAGCTGGGTACAATGCCACACTTCTGAGCAGATTAAGGAAACAGAAGTCTCAGTTGTGTGGTGAGGGTAACTTGGAGCCATGGACTATTTAGGAGATTTTGGCTCAGTCCTTACCCAGGTGTCTTCCATACACTACCCAGTAAACAGAAGGCAACAGTTTATATTGAGAAAATGTGACTATAGCTCCAACGACTGGTAGCACATCTCAAAATGTGTAGGTCACTAATAGCAGCCTGTATTTACATAAGAGGTTCGATTTGATACATTATCTCCACATGCAGGAGTGCCTCTCTTATTATTAATTCATCAAATATTACATCTTGGACAAATACAAATATGTATATATTTGTCAATCTGGTAGTAGATAGGCAAATGCAATGGCTTATTTTTAAATAGAACTCTGATGGTCAGGGTCTGAGTGATTGGTGAGCTTATAGCACATGCACAAAGAAAAGTCACATCTGGCCTTTAGGATTTTTCAATTTGGGGACCTAAAGGAGCCTACTTAAAAGACGAGTGCGTGAAGCTAAATTAATCCTCATTTCTTACAATATGTATTTCTGATAGGATCATGTGTCTTTATATCTAATCAGCGGTGTCTCTCACAGCCCATAATTTACATCGTATCTCTGTCATGCCGGACCTCCCGGAATATGGCTGTTGACCCCTCTTTTAAGATTTAGCTAAGATTTCCTCATACCCTCCTTCTTTATATTTTGAAAAGTTGAAATCTGCTTCCCTCACCAGCCCCTGTCAAGATGCCTTTGAATTCCCAGTTCTTGCTCCTTTTCCTACTGAACTCATAATCCCCTTCACATCTCACCCCACACAGCCTTTCTTTTCTCCCTCTGCTGTATACACTTCAACCTCAGCCTCCTCCACACTTTTCACAGGGGGAAAAAAAATCACAGAATGTATTATAAATGTAGAGATTTTAACCAAAGTTGGGGTGAGATGAGGAGGTTTAGAGCTACAGTGATGCCAATAATTTTAAACTTTGTCGTCAACATCCCTGCTGTTCGATGTCTCTCCTCCACAGACTTGGCTTTGCAAATCGCTCCATCCTTTTCTCCCTTTTTCGTCCCATCTCTCTCCCTCCTCAAGTTTCCATAATATTTTACGTAGATGTAGCTAAAAAGGTTGTCTCCTTTCTCTCCTTCTTCTCCTTGCTCTCATGTGACTCATCAAGATATTTTCCTAAGTAAATGGAATCCCTCCTGCCTCCTTCTCCGAGAGAGATTCGGAGACCTGCTGTCTCAAATATAACTTATTTTCCCCACAACAAATAAACCTGTAAGACAGAATATTCCCCTATTCTAAACCTGTGACTGGGTTCCTGTTCGTTTCATGTTATAGTAGGCTTTGGTTACTTAGAGCATCTGTGCCTGGGGAGGGGGTTGAAGAGGAGACAGAGGTACTCTCCAGCCCAGCTGCAAAGTGAGAAGGCCATTCTGGTTGCTTTTCATGCTTTTTTCTACATTACAGCGCACGTAAATATAGTAGAACGTCCATAGGTGGCCACCTCCCTACATTGAGCATGTATGTTGATCAATTTGTTGCAGTTTCTACTGTCTTTGATACCCTCTGCATGCATGGATGTCCATTTACCATGCAGCTCATGCGTAGGTAAGTGGATAAGGTTGGCATCTGGCCAAAGATGACTGGCCGGGGGGCTTTGGCCACCCATACCCTGTCCAGCCTGCTGAGGACTGAATGGATTCATAGCGAAGCACACCTGGAAATGTATTGGGAGGCTCTGGAATATGGTACCCTCATTGAAACCAAGGAAAATCAAAGCAGCTCCTCATTTATTTAGGCCAAAATTCATTGTTTAAAGAGAGTGGCAGTATATCCACTTTAAAGAGAATGGCAGTATATCCATATCTATCTGTCATCTCTCTGTCTTACTACCTCCAACTATGGAAATTGAAAAATAACAAAACTAAAAGTCTACCCTACAATATTAGTAGTACTGGATTATATTTGATTAAGCCGCATTTCTAAATGGCATTATAAGATGCAAAATATAACTATATTTTGTATTTATTATCTTAATATCCCAATCATTACTTCTTTTAATAGGCTAGATAATTCAGGGAGACTTTGGAACATCTATGGGAAAATCACCTTAACACATGGGTTGTTCATTCTAAAGCTCATTTTCAAATGGCATGGTGAGCGATCATTCATTTTTTTCATTTACTCATTCATTCAAAAAGTTTTGGTTGAGTGTCTGGTATATGGTAAGGAGACAAAGGAAAAAAGCAAGTCATAGGCACTCCCTCCAGGAACTATGGAGCCTAAAGTTGAATAAGGAGACAGTTCTTGGATATTTGAAGCATTAAAGTTATGGATAAAAGAGTTTATGGTTCAGTGCCAAAATAATAGGTGAACGTTAATAAGACAGGGATTCCTCAAAAGTGGTGCTCAGGGTGAGGGAGTCTTGTTAGGGAGTGAAGGATAATACAGACTGGTCCTGGGAAGATGAGTAGGATTTATACTAGCTAGGAGTCAAGAAGAACCAAAACCGTGGTTTCTGGCAGAGTGTGATTTAGTTTAAGAAAAGGCTTGTTTCGAAATAAAATACCTTCCAGAAGATTGGTAAACACCAGACCTAAGATTTTTTTCTAAGTATAATTTTACACATTTTTTTTTAATCAAAGGGAAATAGTGAAGAAATGATCAATGATGTTGGCACAATTTGAGTGCAGAACAATCCCACATAATTTATTCACTAGATATTGGCAAAGGATAGTGTGTTAGCTGTTCAGATGGGTGGTTATTGTTCTGATAATGAAAAATAAGTGTCTCAAAATTGTTGCCTACTAAGAGAGGAAAAATAAAAGTCACGTGCATTTTTAAGACCTTGTCAATATTTTATTTGCTCATAGCCAACACCTTGACTGAAAGGAAAGACTTTTGCTACGTTGGTGACAGTTTATCTTGGGTCTTGTTAGGTAAGCTCAAGTTCCAAGGACGAGGCCTGACCACCTGCCTTCTGTCTCCACTCTGAGCCTTTCCTTTTCTCCTCAGAATTTCTTTAGGGCCTGCAATAGAAATGCCATAAAACGGTGTTGGGTTCCTTTGGGCTAGGGGGTTAGGACTATTTTAAATTCTTGGAAAGAAGTATGACTGTCTTCTTGCCGGTTCTTTTGTGAATATGCTGTTCAGAGTAAGTTCTTCTCATGAGTTCTGAAAATTAGTTCCTGTGGGAAAGTTGCCCGAGAATTAGAGTGTCTCAGGGCCAGAAAGGGAAAAAGGAAAAAGAAACAGCTATTCTATTTTTGTCATTTTCTTCAGTAGAATAAGTAAAAAATGGGGAATATTCATTTGCCATTTGTGAAGAAATGGGCTCAAAGCCTCTAATCAGGTTAAGCTTGTGTGAGAAATCTTGCAATGCACTTTGCAGAATTTTTTTTAAATTTTTTTTTTTAGAGACAGTCTCACTTTGTCACCCTTGATAGAGTGATGTGGTGTCACAGTTCACAGCAACCTCCAGCTCTTGGGCTTAGGCGATTCTCCCACCTCAGCCTCCCGAGTAGCTGGGACTACAGGTGCCTGCCACAACACCTGGCTATTGTTTTGTTGCAGTTTGGCAGGGGCCGGGTTTGAACCCCCCACCCTCGGTATATGGGGCCAGTGCCCTACTCGCTGAGCCACAGGCACTGCCCTTTGCAGGCTTCCCCCACCCCTTACTATTTACCAGATTCGAAACTATCAGTTGTTCACACAAGAGCCAGTTCTTCAATTTGTGAAGCACCTATCACCTCTCGGTCTTTTGGCTAAGATCAAGTGTAATTTGTGAAGCAGCTGTTTAAAACCTTTACCACTCATTCATTATTCATTCATTCTTTCATCCTGTAGCTGTTACCTACTTCTTTCTCAGGTAGCATCTTGGGTATATACATGAGAGTGGCTATCTCTTTAAGAGAGTGTAGGGCTCAATTGTGAAAACAAAGCACCTATACAAATAAATACAACCATTGTAGATTAGTTACCTTCTATTAGTTATTGTGGATTTTATTTGGCAGGTCATGGGATTGGTGTGACTTGCATTGTGTTACCTCTTTGTGACATCACTGTCAACAGATTGTTGTATGTTCTTCTATACTTACCTTCTCACATTCATAAACACATTTATTTATCTTCTTTAACAAAAAGGGGGTCACAGCGTACTGTGTGTCATATTATTCTGTTATTTGTCTTTCCCTCACATGTGTGTGTACTATGATCATCTTTCTAAGCCAAAACAGCTACGTTTGCCATTCTTAAGAATGACGGTATTAGTATTTGGTGGAACTAATACTGTCATTGATAAGAATGGATATATCATCATTTTGCGTTTGCTTTTAAAAATGCTGCAACATGGATCAGTTCTGATTAAAATTAAAGAAGGCATTTGATATTTGATTTATTTATTTAAAAATTCCACAAGCCTTTAAGGGATCTAGTGCATGCAAATTAGATATGGCATGTAACATTTTTTTCAGATAGCAAGTCTGAAGCTAATGTCACCCCCAAAGAACAAATACAGGTTTATAGGATAAGGCGTTCTATAGGCTGACCTGAAGTCTACTACAGCTGGTGCTGGGCATTCTCTGAAGGAGGGATTTTCTTTCCTTGCCCTTTACCTCTGAGCACATTTAGTCATTTCTGGGCTGGTACTCCCTAACTGCTCTCATATTCAGAGGGACTCCCTCCCTCCCCAGCCTGCTCTCAGGATACCTTTCATGTGTTTGAGTATCCTGGAGATCTGGGGAAGCCTGCCCTCCAGAGCATCTTCTATATAATATGTATTTTGCTACTTTATTGTGAGTAGAAGGGAGCCATTGTTCTGTAAGGTTTGGTATAAGATGTGGTTCTGTTTGCGGAGAATATTCAGAATCTTTGCTTTCTCCTACCTCTCTGAAGACCTTAGTATTTTGGTCTGCCTAAATATAATGATACTAATTTTTTTTAAAGATGTTACCCTATGGGCTCGGCACTAGTAGCTCAGTGGTTAGGGAACCGGCCACATACACTGGGGCTGGCAGGTTTGAACCTGGCTGGGCCTGCTAAACAACAATGAAACAACAACAACAACACAATAGCTGGGCATTGTAGCAGATGCCTGTAGTCCCAGCTACTTGGGAGGTTGAGTCAAGAGAATCGCTTCAGCCTGAGAATTTGAGGTTGCTGTGAGCTGTGATGTGACGGCACTCTATCGAGGGTGACATAGTGAAACTCTGTCTTAAAAAGAAAAAAAAGATGTTAACCCTATGTGGATCAAAAATTTCAAAATTATCTGTTTAAATCTATGTAAAGATCATTATGTAAGAGTAACTTGAAGATTTTATTTCATGCAGCCAGAATGATTATCTATATTTTCAGTCTCAAAGTTGAAATGAATGTGAAACAGTTTAGCAAGATTATTTATTGGGAATTGACATGTAAGCCCTGTGAGTAGGAAATACGTGTGTGTTACCTCTTTGTGACACCACTGTCAGCAGACTGTCGTACCCTACTACACTGTGGAGTAGGAAGTACGTGTGTGTTATCTATTTAGGAGTTTGAGGCACTTTTGTAGTCTGAGAGGTAAAGCCTTCCAGAGATATACAGAATTACTCCGGCCTTTTGAATTATTTTAGTGGGAAAGGGTTCTTTTTGTTTAAGATTTTCATGTGAAGGCTCGGTGCCTGTAGCTCAGCGGCCAGGGCACCAGCCACAGACACTGGAGCTGGTGGGTTTGAACCCAGCCCGGGCCTGCCAAACAACAATGGCAATTGCAACCAAAAACTAGCCGGGCGTTATGGTGGGCACCTGTAGTCCCAGCTACTTGAGAGGCTGAGGCAAGAGAATCACTTAAGCCTGAGAGTTTGAGGTTGCTGTGAGCTGTGACACCAGGGCACTCTACCAAGGGCAACAAAGTGAGACTCTGTCTCAACAAAAAAGAAAAAAGATTTTTCAGGTGAAGCCCGATACTTTTGTGTAAAGTCCACTTGGCTTCATCTTGTTTGCCAGCATTGGACAGCACAAGGCAACTTTATACAACATGACTCTCATTTCTTTAAAAAAAAAAAATTAAAATGGGTCAGAGAGAAGATAAAAATTTAATTTCTCTTAAGTAGAGGAACTTGAGAGAGCTATAAAGTGCTTACTCACAGTGAGATATTTCCACGGATTTTGTAACTAAGTAATTTAGGATAGACTTCATTTCTAAATGTAAAATGATACTGGCTCCAAGATATACTTGTGAAATAGGAAGTCTCCAGAAAATAATGAAAAATGTTAAATCATGTCTACAGACAATAGTTAGCAAAAACAGGTCGTGGAAAGACAAGAAGAGGAGCTAACGCTGGTCATGGGTGTAGAGAAAATTCGAGAATTATGTGCACTCAGATAAATCTGTATGGACAGCAGTTTATATGGAGGCAGCTCTATTGAAAACATTTCCCTTATTATTCTCTTCTAGTACACTTAAATCCACCTGTACACTTCTCAAAAAGAACTTTAGCTTCATAACAATTTTGGTTCACCTCATACAATGTCTTTTTTCTCTCTAAGCCATATTCATTTTACAGGGATGATACGGCTGATTGTAGAATTGGTTGATTGGAAAGAGTTGTAGCATAAGTATTTTGAATCATGAAATGTTTTTGTTACTTATTCCTGACTCTCATTTCCTTTAGTTATGGTTTTATGGGAGATTTAAACAGTAATATTTTCATTTCTCTTTCCTACATTCCTTATCCATGAGAAGGCAGTCTTCAATTTATTACTTTCACTTGGTAAATTATAACTTTTTGAAGAAATTAGTAATTTATTGAGTATAATTTATTGAGCACCTACTAAGTGTCCAGCACAGAATTAGGTGTTAATCTGACATTATTTTCATTTGCTTCAAATTAACTTGATTTAAAAAAAAATAGGCATTAGTAGACTAGTGGGAGATTTTTGTTTTCCTTTACCAGTTGTTTGTGTCTTATATTAATGCAGATTAACCAGTTAGTTTTTCTTGTTTCCACACCATCCACTGTTCAGATTTTTAAAGGCACTGCTATAGAATTAAAATTAATAGGTCCTTTAGTCCTTGCCACACTCAGAGATGGGTGACCCTTCAGAATAATGTAGGCTTCTAATGAGCAGAATAGATTTGCATGGAAATGCCAGTTTCAGGGATAGAATCAGAGTGGGATTTATTTTTCCCCTGAAGATCTGCTTTGAATATTTGCCCCAGGCCTGGGCTATCTGTCCTTATAGCAGAATCACTGCAGAATTATCACTTTCTTCTGCTTGGGATTCATAAAGGTAAGAAGGACTAAGTGGTCTGTTTTGTAGTGAAATTATTTTCACCTCATTTTTAATCTTGTTTGTAAGATAACTTTTTCTTTCTGTTCCAGCTACCTTGCAAGGACAGGGCAGGTAAAGTGAGTGGTGAGATGAATTAACAGTAGCATTGAAGTCATTAGCTCGTCCTTAGCTAGGAGACTTTTTTCCTGTTTTTTTTTTTTTTTTGTGAAATTACAAGTTCATGTTAACTGCTTTAAGTTTCAAACTTTAATGGAGAAGCCAGTTTATCTTCTTCTGTGGTAGGCTCAGGCAATTAAGTTTGTATTATGCATGCTATCTTAATATTTCTTCTCTCTTAGCTTCTCCCTAACCCCTGAGATCAGTTTCTCTGCATGTGTCAAACTTCCTTTTCTCTCCTCATATTTCATTTTTCCAGGATCTGTAAAATGTCCAAGTTCTCATAGCTCACTTAAAAATGGATAGAGTCCAGAGGGACCAGCGCCGACTTTTCATTAATCTATGAGAGTTTCAAATTTACTGAATTGCACTGAGAGATGGGGGGGAGGGAGGGAGACAGAGAGGAAGGTCTCCAGGAAAGGAAGGTGCTGCTTCTATTTCTGTGCTCTGGTCATTCCCATCCGGCTCACTCTCTCCAAGGTAGATTCTGAGCTGAGTGCTACGGAGATAAATCAGCTTGAATCTGGAAGAGTGAGACAAAAGTTTGGCGAGGACCCTGTGACAGCTCTGTGGTCAAGGAAGAATATGTAAATTCGCTGAATTCCCAGGCATGTCAGCCCTAGAGGGAAAGGATTAGGGGAGTCCAAGAGGCTTGACCTTGCTGTGAGACTGAATCATAGCTTGAGCCTGTTTTAACTAACACAGCTTGAGTTTCATACTTGAAATAATGCTTAAATCAAAATACTCTCCACTCTTAGCCATATTCTGATGGGAAATTTATTAAATGTTAAAGTCTAATCTGAAAGCAAACACAGCTTTAAATAAAACTATGCAATGTCATTTAGTAGTGTTTATCACTTGAGTGACGAGTGTCTGGGCTTAATAGCCCAGATAGGAGAAGGAATTCCACGGTCCTCCCTCCCAATCCGGACCTGTCTGGAAGCATTTATTTGTACTAAGTTTTCAAGTCTGAAAGTCTGTGTCATTGTTTAGACTCCGCCTGAATCTAAACAGACAGAGTGATAAACTTCCTCTTCAGGTGAGGTGGTGTGTCTTTTAAACTAGACTCTAGCCTCTAAGCCCTGGCTTTCCTATAAGGAGATTGGATGAGCCAGTTCTACAGATTGGGAGGCCTTACCATGTACTCAACCTGCACTGTGTTCTTTTAGGCATAATGATAATTACAAAGAAACCAGGTTATAGTCACTTTTGGGAAAGCGAGTCTGACGCATGTGAATTCAGATTCTTATTTAAGAGCATCCTAAAATATTATAATCAAATATCATGATGCCAGATATCAGATTTAGCTCAGATATGATTTTCATAGTCAGGAAGAGGGAAAAATGATTGATCATTAGCTTTAGTTATTGGGGGAGGGCTTGATGAAATCAATAGGGTTTGAGATGCTCTGTGCAGAATGTGTACAAGTTGGGGAGGCACATTTTAAGGGAGCTACCTGTGCAACTTCCCATGTGGGTACCGTGCGTGACTTACAGGGGTGCTAAAAATCACTCTCCACAGCCCTGGGCCAGGCTCTAGCGCAAGGACCTCAAGCTGGTCAGCTCTGCCAGAAACGCTTGTCTGTTTTCCCAATATGCTGTACAAATATTATTATTTTCTCTGTGTGCATGACATGAATAATAGGTAGCACTGAATTAGAGAATTTTTTTTTTAATTTTTTATTTCTTATAGCCATTTTCAGGGACCTTAATGACTTCAATGTCCGTAAGGCTCGTAACATGGCTTTAGTATTGCCAGCTTTTAAAAAAATCTCTGCAGAAACACGTGCAGGTAAGCAGATTATTTGGCTGGCTTTTTTTTTGTCTTTTTAAGGCAGAGAGTCTAGAAACGAGGTCCCATGAGAAGTAAAGGACCTTGGTGTATGTGCTTAAAGCCACTAAGATTTAGGACAATCATCATAGTTGTTTTCATACCCTGCAGAGACCATTTTGTTACAGAATAAGTTTATTTGTTATAGATCGTTCTAGGGTGCAGAATTGGGTAGATGTACAAGCGAGCATATAAGAATCCAGCTCAGATGAGAATTTTCTCACAGTTGTGGACAGAGCTCTGTTTTATAGAGTAGTGAATTCTTCATCCCTGGAAGTGTTAGAGAAGTTGGTCATTCATATGGCCGTCTGTATGGATGGGGTGGCAGGGTTGGACTAAGTGGGCTCCAGGGTTGTTTTCAAATCTAATATCTTTATTTTCATTTTCATTATTTATTTATTTTTTAGAGACAAAGTTTTGCTGTGTTGCCCAGGCTGGAGGGAGGGAGTGTGTTGGAGCAGTCATCACTCATTACAGTCTCTAGCTCCCGGGCTCAAGCAATCCTCCTGCCTCAGCCTCACATGCCACCATGCCCTGCTAATGGTCTCTCTCTCTTTTTTCCTTTTATTTTTTGGTAGAGATGGGTCTCACTATATTGCCCAGGCTGGTCTTGAACTTGTGGCCTCAAGTGATCTTCCTGTCTCAGCTCCCCAAAGTGTTAGGATTACAGGCATCAACTTCAACACTAATAGCTTGATCACTGAGTAAGTATTTAGGGAACGTGGGCAAGCAGAAACGATGGAGACTTAAAGAGGCGATTTCAGTCTGAACACATGCCAGGGTAACAGTGAGAAGAAGAGATGTTTGTGTGCTAGGAGCGTGTTGAGGAATGACAAAAGTGTGGTATCTGTGATGGAGAACTTCAAATGTTCTGCTGGATAATGGGGAGCCATCTCCTCTCTTGTCCCGGAGCGGGATATGATAAAACCAGTATTTGAGGAAGCTTTACTTTTGTCTTCTGCCAGAGGAATGTAGGGGAGAGAGACGGGGAGATATTTTAAGGAAAGGAGACTACTTTAGGAACTTCCCCAATGATCCTCTTTCTTAACTGTGCTGTACCAGAGTGGAAGAATGGGAACAGAGAACAAACAGCAAATCAGAATTTATTGGAAGTGCTAATAGGAGTTTTCTTGAAAATTACCCTGGGCAGGGCGTTCATGCCTGTAATCTTAGCCCTCTGGGAACCTGAGGAGGGAAGATCCCTGGAGGTCAGGAATTCAAGACTACCCAGAGCAAAAGTGAGACACTTTTACAAATGGAAAAATAAGCCAACCCTTGTGGCAGGCACCTCTAGTCCCAGCTACTCAGGAGGCTGAAGCAGGAGGATTGCTTGAAGCTAGGAGTGTGAGGTTTCTCTGAGTTAGGTTGATGCATGGCACTCTAGCTTGAGCAATAGCAGAGTGAGTCTCTGTCTTAAAAAAATAAAAAGAAGGCTAGCTATGTGGTCAATTCATTAGATCTGCAGACCACAATCAGTGTTTATGTCTTGCTGTAGGAGTAAAGCTGGCCAGTGGGCTGAGACAAGTCATTAAAATTCCTTATATTCTAATTCCCTGGTGGTATTATCCCAGCATGAGAGAATGTTTGCAAAACATTCTGAGTCCTGGATGAAAGGTACCTTGTTATAATAATATCACACTATAATTATTCTTGTTATTGGGGTTATTGTTCTCGGTTGCTGCATTGAGACAATTTAATATTTCCTGCCTCAGGGATATTTTTTCTTGGAGCAAGATTCCGAAGGTGGCTTTCCTGGGAGATGTTCTTTAAAAGACTGGCAAATCTTTCCAATATTTGTTTTAATATTGGACCATTGAGGGGATGTGAAAAATGTGTAATATTCAGGATTATCATTCCTATTTCCTCCCTCAATCTAATATCTAGAATATATTGAAAATACTTTAGTCTCATCTATTTACAAGAAGCTAGAATGGTTTAGATTGGTGCTTTCCTGGGGTCCTGATTTTTTTTTTTTTCCCTGTGAAATTCTCTGAGCAGGGCTTTCCTGAAAAGAATACATTAAGACTGTCAGAATGATTCTTTTCAGCAGATTAAGCCTTGCACATGCCCTTTGTTGAAGGAAAAATGCATTATTCTGAAAGTCTTTCTGATCTTAGGAAAACTGAAAATATCAAATGTTCTTTTACCATTTGAACTTCCTTACAAGAGAATCCCAGATATTTTTATTTTCTGGACTACAGTAATTCAGAGCTTATTGTATTTTAAAATATGAGGACATAGGTTTTGAAGAAGAATTAACTCTTTTTTTATTTAGTTGCTGAAAGGCAGACATTCTCTCCCCCATCCTTGATAAGCAAGAATCATAGTGCCCCACTTTTATTTTTCATTTTGTGTTTTTGTGCACCTGGACATTTCCCTGGATGAAGTGATGTGCATGGCATAATTAACCTGGGATATAATTGTTTCACGTGTGTCAGTGCGACATGGTTCAGATATTTATTGAGCTCTAGTTGGCTGTGTGCTAATAAGACTGGGCTATTTCAGGTTTGCAAAAAGAACTCCAGTGTATTGGAAAAGGAAGAAAAGAGGACATTCCTCAAAAAGAGTTGGTTTCATGGTTTAGAAATCCATTTCTTGTTTGCACTGGCAGACTGTGCTTGAGTGTGCGAGGACTCTTTTTGATTTATAGGGGCTTATAAAATGTGCTGCTCTTTGTACCCAAAGCCACAGACCTGCTGTGAATAGGGCATGTGCCCTGAGTTTTTCTGGTGGTCAGATTTATAAAGCCAAACAATAACCTCTTTGGGAAGCACCTCAAAGGCGAGCCCGAGTCTGTTAAGTTGGGTCTGTACAATGTCTAACACAGGGCCACACGTTGACAAGCCCTCATAAATGTCTTTGTTGCTGGTGATGAATGAAGGATCCAAACCGGGACCAGCACGGGAGCTCCGGGGTTTGTTTTCCATGATAGATGGGAGGCGAGCTCGTAGATGGAGAGGAACAAGATAGATGGGTGGGTCAAGGACATATTTTGGCAGATGCTACTGCTATTCTATATGAAAAAGGAAAAATGACTCAAATTGCCTTCCTCCGGCGTCCTAGTCCTGTACTAGGAAACTGGTTTATGATATGAAGGTGTCTGAGACATTCACTGGGAGTAAGAGTGCAAAAGGTCATTGGTGACAGGATTCTGTCTCAGCTTGGCTGCCTGCCACCCTGCTTAGGCTTTTATTTCAGTCCCTCCTCTTTTCTCTTCTTTCCTCACTCCCGACTTCTTTTTCTCCATCTCTTCCTTTATTCCTTTCTCAACTACTTACTTGGTCCCTGTTTTTCTTCTAGGCTGTAAAGATACCATTATTTTTCCTTCTTGCAGCTGGAGACCATTCAGGAAAGGTAGAAGTATGCCCCTGTAGTCCTAGCTATTTGGATGGCTGAGGTGGGAGGATAACTTGAGTCCAGAAGTTCCAGACCAGCCTGGGCAACATAGCAAGACCCCACTAACCTAAAAAAATATATATATAGTCAGAATTTTCACACGTGAACAAAGTTGAGGCTCGCTTATGTCCGCAGGGGGAAGACCTATGACATTTTTTAATACGTATGTTATATTTTCTTACATGAATAATGGACTATCATGTAAATAGAATATCCTGTGTATAGGATGAATATCATCTTTAGAAGTATTATAGTTCATTATAATTACTGCAAATATATTTATTTAAAGCCTTTTGGTTGAGAAAATTTCTCAGTGTGGGGGAAAAATGGAGAGTGGACTCCAGTGTGCAGTAGTTATATTGCTGAGGAATTGTTGAAGAGGAAAGAAAAAGGAAATATTTCTCTACATGGTATTTTGCAACGGAACCGAAATTCCACTTTGCATAAATGTGGTAAGTTAAAATAATTTAGGATTGAAAAACCTGTATGCTTCTAAGTTCATAGTTAACCTAATTCTAGTTTTTGCAGAAAAGATGATTTATAATAGAAGGAAGAAAGGGTAACTTTTTGTTATACTTTTGAAAAAAATGTTGTGTGCAAAAGCTACGTGATTTTAGGTATCTTCGCTGTAGAAACATTTTTCTTTTTTATTTGCTTCCTAGCGCTCCATTCAATGAGCATTTTTTATTCTATGTGATAATCAGCACACATGTCCATCCCTATCTTCTTCTAACATGAAGGCCTCCAACCTGAATTTTGTCCCTGCCCCAGTGTTCTCTTCTAGCCTTCTCCTACCCTCTGGAAGGCAGTGGGGTCATAGGTAGAAGCTTCCTCACTGCCACAGCTTGAGTTCCAGGCCCATTCGTTCTCAGGAATGGGTGGTGTTCTTTGTGTCTGAACTTGTCCAGTGACTGCAGTCAATGTTGGTTTTGCTTGGTGGTAAAAGTGGCTCCACAAGCTGCCTTGCCCAGGACATTGCCCCTGGAGCCCTGTTGCCCCAGCTTAATTATTTAAAGCACCCCCTTTTATTCTCTAGGTTTATGCCTGAGGTATCATCAGTTATGAGTAGAGAGGGGGGCCAGGTTCAGCTTGGTGTAACTTTAACCCCAGTGCTGTTGTATCGGAGAGGAGAAACCTTAGTCTAGTAACTTAGTAACAATGGGCCTACGTTAACAGGGTTTTGATATGGGGAGTAGACATTGATTTTTCATTTTTTAGATATCATCCACTATCTATTTTTGTGTCAGGTACAGCTCTAGGTCCTGGGAATACAGAAGTGAAGAAAACAGAGCCAGATTCCTAAGGAAGCATATGTTTTGGCAAGGCAGACTGGCAATAATAATAATGATAAAAATATATAATTTAATGTCAGGTGATACGGAATGTCATAAAGAAACAAAGCAATTTGGAGACAGAGATATTGCTGGAAGGGCTGTTTTAGATGGAGTGGCCGGGGATGACTTCTGAAGAAGGGACATTTGACCCCTGGACACAGGGGATCTGTTATTTTTCTATAACAGATAGATCAGTATAACAGGGAAGGACTCTTCCAATTCCCTCTAATGCTCAAGGAAGGTCCTGATACCAGTGATGAATCCGTGGGGACTTACTAGGGAAGGGACAGTAGTTAGCATTACGCAAAGATGGCCATTTGTTTTCTGTGCTTTGTCTTCGATCTCTGTGAACATTTTCTACATCATACAAAGTCCTACGACATACATTTTCTGTGTGGTGTATTACATTTGCAGTCACTGTAGAAGTTCTCAGAGGCATGGAGAGAGGTGGGTGTTTTGGACATGGTACAAGCAGAGCTGCTGAATGTTTTCTGGGGCCATTCCCTGCCAGGCCTGTGGCTCTATAGGGAGATATTCTGGGAGATCCTTCCTTTGCTCCAGGTCCTCATTTGGAGTTTCCCTCCATCTGAGAGGTTTACAACATTTGCTGAACCTTAGAGAGTAAAGGGAAATGAGCTCCTATGTCCAAAACCTTCAAGTGTGTTTGCCAAGTGCTCTGCAATCTGCCTTTCCATAATTTCTCTCATTATCTCTGTGATGGGATTTATCATGCTGGTACTACACTCTACAGAATAAATGTAGGGACAGATGGAGGTGGCAGACTGGAGGAGAAGAACAGGAGATGACATTGAGCCTGGAGCTCTTCACAGCAATGGTCCATCTGTGGGCTTCTTGGGGGGGAGCAAGCATGTGATCAGCACATGGGATTGCTGTGTCGGGACACCTGTGGCTTGAGTAAGCCACACAGGTGAAGGAAAGCTGCTGTTTCTTTGAAAGGTTTTGAGACTAGTTGTGTTTTAAGTTAATTAAGAAATCCTGCCACTGTAGAGGAATACTGTTTCAGTTCTTTTTGCATGATGGATTTTCTCTATCTGGATTTTCTAGAGAACTTTTAAAAAATGTTCTCTAGACATTTAAAAATTTTTAGTAGAGGAAGGTGGTGAGGTGGCCCTTATGTGGCAGGTCAACTTACTATCTCCAAGGGTTTGAATTGCTGGTAATGTCTGGGTGCTTTACTTGATTGCTGTTGGTCTGTTGCTGGGTCTATTTGTAGGAAAAGGTACTGTTACTTGAGTAGTGCGGGCCAGGCGTGGTGGCTCATGCCTGTAATCCCTGCACTCTGGGAGGCTGAGGCCACTGGATTGTCTGAGTTCACAGGTTCGAGACCAGCCTGGTCAAGAGCAAGACCTCATCTCTAAAAAATAGCCAGGCATTAGTCCCAGCTGCTCAGAAGGCTGAGGCAAGAGAGTGAATTGTGCTGACGAGTTTTCTGGGAGTTGTGACACTACGGCACTCTATGGGGGCAACAAAGTGACACTCTGTGTTAAAAAAACAAGTAGTACAATCATTTTCTTCTCACCTGGACTCAGTTTTAATTGCAGAATGATGAGGTTCCTCTAGGTTATTTAAAGGGTTCTGTTAGTTTTAGAGACTGGAAATTCTTTAAGTTTGATATAGTCGATGTAAGACATTGGAAAGAACACAAACATGATTTGAACATGGATCCTGTCCCCAAGGGCACACAACCTGGAAGGTGCGCCATGTAGAGACATGGTAAGTAGAACCTGACCAGGAACTGAGCACAGTTTCAGTTTAGGGCAGAGTGCAGTGGGAATTTTGAGAAGGGGGAGATTGCTTTTGGCTGCAGATGTTCAAGGGGCAGGTGGCATTTATCTTTGAGGAGAATGAACTAACACTGATTAACATTTTCAGTCATTTAGCACCCTCATTTTATGTAAGGCTCACCACAGTGGGCAGTGTTCACTTTATCATCCTCATGTAGCAGCTGGAGAAGCTGAAGGTGGAAATGAGATAAAATACCTGGGCAGCAGCCACCCAGCTGTGTAGTGGCAGAGCAGTGATCAGGAGGGGGTCTTTCAACCCCATTTGTTCTTTTGTCCAAATCAGTAGGGAGATGAGGACAGTAGGACATCCAAGTGAATAGGAGACCTGGTCAGTGCAGTGGGATGACTGGGGCAAGTGCCCTGCACATCTGAGAAACAGCAAGGACCCCCCGGAGGCTGGAGCTTGGTGTCCGCAGACGGTAGCAGTGGAAACTGAGTCTGGGAAGACAGTTTAGGGCTAGAGATAGAAGAGGCTCCTTATTGTCTGGTTACAGGAGCTAGTCTTTGTTTGGCCCAAATGGAAATTCTGTGCAGAGACAGGACATGATCAGAGGCATACCTTTCCGGATGTTTAGGACTCTCAGACCTTCTTATGATTCTATTATACTTTCATGCTCCTAAGCTCTTCCACGTGATGCCCAGGAAGCTCTCCTTCTCAGCGGTCTCCTGCAGTCTAAGCCTTTGAGCATTTCATCCCCGGGCTTCTGCACTGAAGAACAAGGGGGCCCTGGCTCCACCGCCATCCTGCCATTCCAAACACCAGCATCTTTAAAAAAGACCTTGCTCAATTCTTGGGATTCTGAGAAGAAAACTCCTTAATCTTACCCCTGTCTGGTATTTTCTAGCTCTTAACCTATTTTCTGCTATTTCAAAACTTTTTCTGTTCAATAAATGAGTAATTAGGTATTCTTGCACTTTGCTAGTGAAAAATATATTATCATATTAGATTAAAACAGTGTAATAGCGACGCTAGCAAAATATATCCCGGTTACAGGATGAATTCCTGTTTTTCTTTTTTATTTGTGGTATCCTGGGTGGCTTACTGGAGAAAAAAAAAAAATAAAACACTATTTGATTCTCCCTGGGTGGTCAGACAGGACTTGTAAAGACTCTTATTTGTTTTGTGTTGCGGCTTCAAAGGCATGTAGGCTTTCCTACATAAAGATGTTCTAAGAAAATGGGGATTTTTGTTTTTTTTTTTTGAAGTTGCTATGTATAAAGGGAAATTCAGAGCAACCATCTTCCTTTAGAACTACCAGCTAATGTGATTAGAGGGTCTCTTTCGCAGGCCATCTTTGTTGTTGCTATCTCTGGCCATTACCATCCGTCTTATGGGGAGCTGTGGGCTTGCAAAAACCATCTCCACCTAGCTTTTAAAAAATTCCAATCACAAACAAGTATGTCCTTTTATTTTATTCATTTCTTTGTTTTTATACTTTAATTCCAAAAACCATTTATTGTGCATATTTAGATTTTTTTTTTTTCAGAACTAAGATATCTTGAGTGTAGGGGGAGGTGGGGGGGGGATCAGGCCACACTGGAGGTGTGTGCTGCAGCAACACATCTCAGGACCCTTGTTCTGCAGATCCCAATTAGCAAGGCCCTCCTGCTGCAGTGTGGGAGGAGAGTTTGGGTTGGGGTTAGAGCCGGCTAAGTGGAGGATGCTTTTTAACGCAGTCTTCCGCACAACTCCCTCATTAGCTCCTTGAGGTCAGTGGGAACTCGGGAAAACTAGCTCCGTGTGCACAGTTGCTGTGCATGGTGTGTGTCAGTCATTTTATTTACCCATGCTTATTTTCTCCATTTCATAAAATTAATTGTATTTAATAGGGGAGGTTGATAATGCTGAATTATTTTAAGCCTGGAGGGAGCCGAGCAGCTGTGTCCTAGATCAAACCACTGCTCTATCTAATAGGTTGTCTTGCCACCTGATCCACTGGATGAATGTGCCTCGCCAATTAGAAGAATCCCTATATGGACAGGAAAATGACCTTGAGCCCCGGAATGCCAGGCGGTTGCTTTATGCAGTGTGTTCACCTACTGAAGCTGCTTCACCTCCTTAACCCGATAGGAATGTAGTGTATTTCTAATCCCTAGACAATTATTTCTCCCTTAAAAAAATAGTCGTGCTGTGTGAAATGGTCAAAATCTTTTAAGGCTTGCCAAGAAATTTGCTTTTGGAAGCAGGTGCTTAGAAAATAAGTACTTTGGAGTATCTTTAAGGGAGAGCACAACTTCCAACTTTACTTCTTGTATCAAGATATAACCTTCTGTTGTAAAGTGTGTTTGTTTCATTGAAGAGGAGGATTGGAGAAAGAAAGATACTCATTTTAAAGTAAAGAGTTGGGAATGTCATAAGCTAATTTCGTTAGGTCTTCTTTTGGGCAATTATTTTATAATCAAATACTTTTTCACAAAATGGCAGATTTTTAAAAAAGATATGTCTGGGCACAGAAAACAAACTTGACCTTCGATATAATCTTGAGCTTCTTTTTAAGTCCTGGAGTCAAAGTTCACTGTGGTTCTGTTCAGCAACAGAACAGCACGCGGTATGTGGTCTGTGGTGTAGTGGGAAGAAGCTCTCCTTTGGGGTTAACTGGCTCCCGGTTTTGACCTATGGCTGTGCTTCTGCTAGTTCTGCAATCTTGGACTACTGCACACTCTGAGTACCAGTCTTCATCTTCTGCTTTCTGTGGCCATCAGTACTAGCTTTACAAAGTTGTTTCAGAGGTTAAATAAAATAAACTACAAGGAGTAACTATATAGGGCAGTGGTTTTCAAACTTTTTAAATCTCTTGGCACACTTGAACCTATAGTTAAACTTCCCTGGCATACTTAAATCGTGTTGATCCAAACAGAAAAAAAAAAGAGTGAAAAAAAGAATGTACTTACTTGATTTGAACTTCTTTTGAAAATAATTTAATTAATGAACTTTAAAAATTTTCACAGCACACCTAACATCCTCTCACGGCACACTGGTTGACAAGTACTCTACTTGGGAAGTTACGGACCACTGCCAGTGCCTTGTCCACCAGCCAGAGCAATTTTGGAATTCTTTTTCTGGAATTGCCATGAGCACTGTTGTCATTTGAGGCCTGACAATTAGGTTTGCAAACTCGTACTAGAAAAAGGGTTTGAAGGGTGACCTAGACGCAGGCATTGGTGCATAGCTTCCCAAGGAGAGTGAGTACCTCGAGGTGACTGGAGTGGTATTCAGCAATGAGGAGTCTGTGAACTTAATTGTCCAACTTGGCACATATTCATGTTCGTTCTCTTTCTTTTCTTCTGATTGTATCCCAGGACTAGTTATTTCCCAAGGATAGTAATGTACTGTTAGCTTTGGGAGACACTCTGGAGAACATCTAAAATCTTTCATTTTCCAGATAGTAAAGTCTGGGCCCAGCAAGGCTCCATGAATCACTTGCAGTGCCTGAGGGCAGGAGGAGCAGAGCTGGTGGCCAGCCTGGCCTCAGTGAATGCCTCCAGCTTTTCTCCAGGAGTGAGGAGGATGGAGCACCCTGCACTGGGTTCATGGTATGGTGCTAAAACTGCCAAGTGCAATGACAGTCTTAAGGGTAGAGTTCGGTAAACCACCAACTTCCCAAATGGTCGTCCGGGAACCTCCAGAGTATGCAGAAATGTGTGCTTAGGCCTTACCCTCCAGTGTCTACCTCCAGTCTACTTTTACAAGTTTTGATTCTGTTTTGATTTCTGTCCTGGTCATCTCAGGCCATTGCAGAAGCGTTAACACTCACCATATCCAGGTAAGAGAGTTTCTGATTGGGAAAATTTTCTGGATAAACAATCAGACTGATACCCTTTGTGGCTACAACCTAAGGAGAGTTGGGCCACTCTTCCTTCCACTTCCCATAAAGTTGTGGCCACTGCTACCTTTGTTCTCCTTTTTGCATTTACTTGTTTACTTTTTGGTTTCTTATCTATGCTGTTTTTCTATCAGATACTTGGCTTTATTTTTATGCATTCATACATGCACATTGTAATCACATAAAGCAAGTGTGGAGTGTTAAACCCTAATTCAGGATAAGAGTTACCTCTGAGGAGGGAGGCCAATGCCATGAACATGGCCAATGCCATTTCTACCTGCATTGTTTTTAACCTTTATTTCAATACGTATCTGTTAAGGAGAAGAATAACCCATTTTTAAAAATATACAGGACAATTTTTGCACTTATAGCAGTCCTTCATATTCAATATCTGGCTGGTGTTCGCTATCACAAATTCAGAGAGAGATACTGTAAAAATAAATTTTTGTTTGGTATTTCAAGTTTGGTATTTGGAGGTGCCAAAAGTTTAGGTGATCTCAAGATCACAGAAAGAGTGCTCTGTGATCTTGCCAGTCCATTCAGCATTAGCTGAGAATTTATTAGCAATGCAAATAATTCAACCCTGTAGTAGACTGACTGGGTGATTCTGGGAGCAGAGTGTTTTATTTAACAAGCTTTTTGATTCTAATGCCCGGTAGAGTTCTAGAACCACTAGTCTAGAGAAAATCAAAATTTTATGCCCTTTACACATGGATTTTGCATTTGCCTTTGTATTTAACATCCGCAGCATGTCCTGAGACACTCAGAATACATAAGATGGTGTGGTTACACACCTGCATCACCAAGACGAGGCCTTCTGCAGTCTGTACCAAGCCGGCCTCTGGCTCTGGCTGTGGAGTGCAGCCCCCCTGCTGCTCCTGCTCCTGTGTAGGGGAGTGGGGCATGGACTTGAGGGCTGTGATTTTCTGGGACAGGACAGACTGAGTGAAATTAGAGATCTGGATGTATTTGATAGGGAAATTAGCTTTTTTATTTTTAAGAGCATACTTCTAAAGCTGTGGCTCTCAACTGGTGGCTGCATAGCTACCAGGGAGCATTTTGAAAGACACTGGTGTCCCGGCCTGACCCCAAGAGATTTTGGTTTCATTTGGGTTGTTGACGGGAGGAGAAGATGGTTGCAGCACCGGCAGGTTTCTAAAGGCTTTTCAGGGGATTCTCAATGTAGTTATGGTGGAGAACCACTGGTGAAGACTTGTGTTGGGGGTTTAGGATTCAGTTGGGAAATAAAATTGCAAGAGTGTACTGTCAGGGGGTCTTACCCTTCAAACAAGAAAATGCTTTGCGAGCTGGTTCTTAAGCCAGTAGTGACCTCATTTGGAGGAGGTTTTTTTCCTGCCACTCTAGCTTTTTTTTATTTGTTATTTTGGTTTGAGCTGACGCTAACTCTTTCCTCTTTATTTCTGGCCAGTTTGTAAGGGGATTTTACTACAGTTTGTCTACTTACCTTTAGGTGTCTTAGGCAGAATATGCATTTCTTAGCATGCAAGTGACACTCCCTTTCACTTTCCTCCTTCTCTTTCTTGTAAGTGGATATAGCTCCAGGAAAGGAACTCAGAGAGACTGATAATATATTTTGTAGTGTGAGGCATTTTTTCAGTTTTCTAAGACTATCAATGAGACCAGAGGCTTCCTTGCTGTCTCCAAAGTTATGGAAAGGAAAGGTTGGGCTGTATTTGTTGGTCAAGGGTTGAAATAGTCCATAGACAAAGAAAAGGGAAACAAATTCTACCACTGATTTTCTTGGCAGGTTTATCACCTTTCCCTCTCAAGTTTCTGGCCAGTGTGATTAGACATTGACTTGTAGAATTTGCTCACACTGGCTTCCCAAGACAGTTTTTGTGTGCTTGCTTGCTTGCTGCTGACTAGCAGTAGTTAATTTACTGTCTCTCACACGTGCTATCCAAAAATCACAGAACTCATTAGGAATAAACAGCATGAGTTTGGTCAGTCACATTTGGGGGATTAGCCAGATGCAAATCTGAGTTGCACTTGGGAGGTTTCTTGTGACTCATTTAAAAATAAATAGAAGTCTAACCTTGAGTAGAAGCAGATTTTTTAAAAAATCAAATATCTTACTGGAAAACAAATTTTATTTTTCCAATAAAAAATATGGAGAAGAGGTATGCTTTTTTTGGATGCCAGTGCTTATTTTATTTTATGCCCTTTCCCTCTTGCTGATGGCAGATGTGACAGAAATAAATACCCAAATTCATTTTCCAAAATGGGGAAAAATTTAATCCATTCAAACATTTATTTATTCTTAATTGATAGCAGACGGTTAAACCTGATTGGTTACAGTCAACTATTTAATGTGCCTCTTAGGAAAATAAACACACATCTATATACTTCCCAAACCCTTTTGCGGAATCATCACTACACAACAGGTTAGTGAAGAGGTGTTGGCTTTGGGGCTTTCTGATTCTTAAACCTTTTAAAGACTGTTTCTGCCTAAGAGAAATTGAAAGAGCTTTTTTGTTCTTGCTATTACAATATGCGATTTATGTGATTGAAACATTTCTGTTTGCTGTTGATATGCAGACTTGCCGCCAGCAATACCAAGTATTCATATACCACCTGTTTCTAATTCCAGCAAAACCTGTAATCAGAATGAATAAAACATACCTTACCTTTGAAGAACCAGAAAAATAATTCGAATTTATTGGAACTTTTTGTGTTTATCCTTCTAGAGCCTACTAAATTAGATGAGTACAGAAATGCTAAGGGGTCGAGTATACAAAGTAAAGATTGTCTTTCATGTAGACACATGAGTTGAGTTAACTATGTGCTAGAGACTTTTCACGAGCTGATTTTGGTCATTCTGGGTCTTAGCAAACACTCCCCCCCCACCCAGTTATATATCATTAATTGTATGTCATACTACCTTGCATGTGTGTGTATTTATTTATTTGACAAAAATGGCATCTGATAACCTGCCATAGTAAAACAATTGCTTAATCATGATCAGGGCAGGGCTCTCCGCTATTGTCTCAGCTTTTGCCCGTGAAACCGATCATTTTCTGTTCCTCTTTAAAAGTGAGATGAAATTCACAGTGCATAGTCCTACCATTTTCTAGGGACACAAAGATAATCTGCCTGTGTTTAATTTAGTGTTTCAAATGAAATAGATGGTCCTGGCAGCAGGCTGACTTTTCAGGATTCACTGCCAAAGGCTCCATTCTGTGAAGACTTCTGTTGCTGAAGGTGCGAGGGATGTGATCATGGCAATGGAAAATATTTTACCATTTTCTGTACTTCCGAAGGGTAGTGTTTTGTAAGATCTTTGGTGGCTAGGAACTATAAAATTTCAATGAAAGTGGCTGAAAGGAGGCCTGGAGTGGTGGCTCATGCCTCATCCCAGCACTCTGGAAGGCCCAGGCCACTGGATTGCCTGAGCTCAGGAGTTTGAAACCAGCCTGAGCAAGAGCCAGGCCCCATCTCTAAAAATAGCTAGGTGTTGGGGCAGGCGCCTGTAGTCCCAGCTACTCAGAAGGCTGAGGCAAGAGAATTACTTGAACCAGAGTTTGAGGTTGCTCTGAGCTGTGATGCCATGGCACTCTAATGAAGGTGACAAAGTGTGACTCTATCTAAAAAAAAAAAAAAAAAAGAAAAAAGAAAATTGGTAGAGTGCCATGGTGTTATAGCTCCAAAATGCCGGGCTATTTTTTTCAAGATGAGGTCGTGCTCTGGCTCAGGCTGTTCTCAAACCTGTGAGCTCAGGCGATCCACCCGCCTTGACCTCCCAAGTGCTAGGATTATGGGCATGAGCCACTGAGCCTGGAGTGAGAAACAGATCTTGAAGTGTCTCTTCATTCCTATGAACTAATTAAATGCATTTTTACTTAATAAGAATAACAATGTTAGATCTTAATGGGATTAATAATCTTCACTGTAATTTAGGAGGCTTCGCTCTCACAGTAAAGATTCAGGATGGCCCATGTTCCATATTAGGTTGTAGTTTCAGGTCTGTGTTCTTGGCTACATCCCATTCCTGTCTCTAGTCCACTGAAGATACTGAAGTTAGCAAACAAAGCTTGTCAGACTGAGATTGGAATACAAGCAGAGTTCGAGTATTTTTCTCTTTAATTTTTTAAGATGATGACTTGCTTTATTTTTATACCAAAGTGAGGTCTCTTTAGCTAAAACAGAAGGGGGCCTTTCTTTTCTCTTCTTTCTGTGTGTGCTTCTTTACAGAAATAAGGCAGTACTGATTGCCGGTTCCTTGGGGTTTCTCTTGCTCAGAATGGTCTAGATGAGCCGTACCTGCTCTGACTTCACTGATAACTACTGCGCTTCTACTTCCTGAGTGTTGCAAGAGCTCACTAATGTGGTTTTTATAATGGTGGTAAAATATTCATAATATAAGTATGCCATTTGTACCCTGTTAAGTATATAGTTAAGTAGCATTAAATATACTCATTTTGTTGTGCACACATCACCGCTACCTACCTTCAGAATGTTCCCATCTTCCCAGATGGAAACTCGGTACCCATTAAATGCCAGCTCTTCATTCCTCTTCCCAATTCCTGTCAACACCATTCTACTGTGTCTCTGTGACTCTTGACTACTCTGTGTACCTCATGGAAGTGGAATCATACAGAATTTGTCCTTTTTTTTTTTTTTTGGTAGAGACAGAGTCTCACTTTATCACCCTCAGTAGAGTGCCGTGGCGTCCCACAGCTCACAGCAACCTCCAACTCCTAGGCTTAGGCCATTCTCTTGCCTTAGCTTCCCGAGTAGATGGGACCACAGGCGCCCGCCACAACGCCCGGCTATTTTTCTGTTTTGCAGTTTGGCTGAGGCTGGGCTTGAACCTGCCACCTTCGGTATATGGGGCTGGCACCCTACTCGCTGAGCCACAGGCGCCACCCAGAATTTGTCCTTTTGTGACTGGCTTATTTCACTTAGCATAATGTTCAACAAGGTACATTGTATTGTGACATGTGCCAGAGTTTTCTTCCTTTGTAGCGCTGAATGCTATTTCCTTATATGTATATACCAATATTTTGTTTATTCATCCATCAATGGACTCTCGATTTGCTTCTACCTTTTGGCTATTATGAACAGTACTGCTATGAACATGGGTATTTCTGTTCAAGTCCCTTGAGTATTATTATTTTGGTTTTTTTGAGACAGGGTCTTGCTCTGTTATCCCAGCTAGAATGCAGTGGTATCATCATAGCTCACTACAACCTCAAACTGCTGGGGCTTAACCCATCCTCTTGCCTCAGCCTCGCGTAGCTGGGACTACAGGTACATGCCACCACACCTGGCTAATTTTTGAATTTTTTGTAGAGACAGGGTCTTGCTGTTGCTCAGGCTGGTCTTGAACTACTGGCCTCAAGTGATCCTCCTGCCTCAGCCTCCCAAAGTGTTGGTATTACAGGTGTGAACTAACACATAACTGAGCCTGTCCCTTTGATAGTATTTTTGAATTACTTCTCCATGAAAAAGTATCTTAATGATTATCTAACACACCCTGACGCTGATTTAGATACTGATTTTAGTGACTTAAAATATTATGTTATTAATAATTATTAACTTATAAGGAGAGCCTTTTATGTAGCATAATTGGAATAAGTATGTTGGACATGAGTAATGAAGGCCCCTAGAAGCATATGGGGACGGGTAAAGACATGGCAGTGAAAACCCTTATAGAATATACCCAACTAGATATCATGGCCCACTTTCACAGTAAAGATTTGTGTTTTGGAATCTTTATTAAAAAAGAAATATTGCTGCATGACATTTGGAAAAATTAAATGGTAAAGTGACTTACAGAATGAACATCGTCTGATTGATTCAAACCCTCAAAGCACAGGGTGATCTGGCGCTTGGATATGTGTCCCCTTCCCTGGAGCATCAGGCTTGTCTCTTGGAAAGTAGAATAACCAGTCACGTCCATCCCATCCTCATACCCTGGGTGTTTCAGAACAACCTTGAAGTTACTAATTCTTTCGTATACCTTAAGCTTAACTAGACAGAGCCTAGCTGCTTCTTGAGGTAATGCTGTTTATTGGGCAGGTGCTGTGTGCCCGAGCCATCGTACTACTGGCTGATGTTCTCTATTGGGCATGGTAGACATTGTTCGAAGACTATTATATATGTCATGACGTAGTGAATTCTAGAATTGCCCAACACTTCATTGTGGTTTAGACCAGTACTCCTTCATCTTATAAATGGTTAAATGGGACACAGAGACGTTAACTCGTGCAAGGACTCAGGAATGGGCAGAGAACTTAAACTGAGGAGTCCAACTTCAGACTGTGTGTCTTTGCCTGTTGTGTTACGCTGACACAGCACTTCCCCTGGGAACCGTGGAGTCACGTGGGCAGTGTTCTCTAGAGGATGAATTCCTCTTGAGGGAAATAACAGAGCTTTGAAACGCAGAAGTTCTGTGTGTCTAGGAACTCACACTGTATTAAATGGTCACAAAGTAGATTGGAAGTTCAGCACCAATGTACCAATTTTTCTTCTGAACACAGTGCCCTTTATTTTACCTTTAAAGGTAAATACTCTTCATAGGAAAGGAAATTCAAATACGCCATGCTTAAGAATTTTTTTTTAAGGATTTAATGTATTTTTATAAAAGGTCTTATTACTTCTTTATGAATTCATATTTGGCAAAGAATTTACTAGAACTGTTAGGAATTGGCCTCACTCATAAAGTTACTATTGAAGAGTTGTCTATTTATAATTAAGAAGGATTTTTTAAAAAGGTTTTAAAAGATTTTCCTTCTAATTATTTCGGCTTTATTCAGTTTGAGTAGGAGTTTTCTAGGCAAAGTAAGATGCGGGGTGAGAGGGGTTTCAGGCGGAGAAAAACCATGTAGCAGGTGCTGAGATGTAGTACAGTATGGTCAGCCACCTTTAAGTAGAGAGTTGAGTGGAAAGAGCTTGGGGCTAGGGAGAAGTTTTAAAAAATTACCAAGTCTTAGTCGTAGTTTTACCCTCCATGAAAAGAGGTAATAGCCACTTTGGTCTCTGTTTTGAGGATTAGAAATAATGTGTTTAAGTTGTTCAGTAAAAGGACCTGACATCCAAAGTGCCTCAATGATGTTAACATTATGGTGCTATTATTTTTTCTTTCTTTTAGTTTCCAAATAACACTGTATTTATAGGTAGATGGCTTAAAACCCCCCAAAGTATAAAAATCTCCCTTCCATCTTTGTACTTCATTTATCAAGTCTTTCCTTCTTGTGCTCAGGTGGGCACTCTTGTTAGCCTCCGTGGTCGCTCGAAACTCTGCAGGATTGGGAGGATCACTTCTGTATTTCCGGCTCTTACACGAAAGGTAGCATATTATTCACATTCTTTAATCCCTTCCTTTGGTTTTTCACTTACACATCTTAGAAATCTTTCCATATCAGTTTATAAGGAGCTTCCTTATCCTTTTTTTTAATTACAACTTTTAATTTTTTATATAGTTTGAGACTCTATACCATGGAATATTATTCAGCCATTAAGAAAGGAAATTTATTCTTATTTTGAAAGTTCAACTATTAGTAAAATATGTAGTGGAGAAAATGGATAAAGATGTCCTGCACTAGCTCTTCTGAGAAAGAACTACTTAGTGACTTGGTGTCCATTTCTTCATTTTTTTTGATGTATATTTATTTTAGTCTTTTTAACAACTTTACAGTATTCTATTTTCTGAAAGCATCATACTTTATTAATTAGTCTCCTATGATAGACTTGATTTTTGGACAATACTATTGCATTATAAATAGTGCTACAGCAAATATCCAAATATATATTAGTGCTTCTGTGCTTTCATACAAACATTTCTGTAAATTCCTGGCAATGAAATTGCAGGATTGAAGAGTAGAGGTGTTATTTAAAGATTTTAATAAAAATCACTAACTTGACTTCCAAATATGTCATGTCAATATAGTCTCCCCAGCAGTGTATTAGACTGTGTATGTCTGGTTTGTTTTCTATAGAAAACAAAAACAATGAATGAAAAAATTTGATTATGCTTATGTAGTCTAAGGCCTCAGTACTTAATAGGCAAACAAATAGTTAAGTGCCCAAGGGAAGTGATGTCACAGCTGCTGGCTGTCAGGACATCATACCTAGCAACAAATATCACACATGTACCTTCTTTAGGGAACAATTTCATTGATTTCTGAGATTCCTTAGTATTATTGAAATGGGAAAATAGGATGGTATGTATATGGTTTCCCATTAAGGAATTGAGATGAAAGGAGAAAGTTAAGACTTATTTTTATTGTTGTTATTATTACTTGCTTCATCTCCAGTTCTTATACTTTGTCTCAAGATCAGGACAGCACATTATTAAGAATAATGTAATATATGCTGGTGGGAGGGGCAAGATGGTCGACTGGAAGCAGCTTCTGACAGAGGCTCCTGTCCAAAAGGAAAGATAACCTCCAAAAACTGCCCAATTGAACCAAAGACTGGGAGCCCAGCTGAGAGAGAGAAGTGATAACTGCAGGTCACCTCTGCTGAAGCAAGCTGTGACTCCAAGAAACCAAGCTTCAGGCAGAAAACTGAACTAAAGTTTTCTGCTAGTCTGAACTTCCAGTACACCCTTCCCCACTTACCTGACGTACCAGAGCCTGACCCCTGCTGAAACGGAGGGAAGAGGGTTTGAGCAGTCCCTACCCCCCCCCCCCCGGTCTGATGGAACAGGTGGGCCGCCAGGTAAGAGACTCGGGGCCCCACCGAGCCCCTACCAGCTCCCAGGCCAGGGACTCCACCCAGAACCACAGAGCTCAACTCTGAGCCCCGCTGAGTCCGCCAACCACTGCGGCCAGGGACTCTGCCGTGACCCCCATGCAACTCCAATCTGTGCCCCAATGGGCCTCAGCCTGCTGCCCGCTGAGGCCAGGAACTCTGCTGGGACCTCTGTGTGGCCCCAATTGGAGACCCACCGGGCCAAAGCCCTCCGCCAGCCCGGGCCAGGAACTCCGCCCAGACTCCCTCACAGCTATGATCTGTGCTCCACCAGGCATCAGCCCTGCCTGCAGCAGCCAGGGACACCGCTGGGCCTTGGCTCACCACCCGCCATGGCCAGGGACTCTGCCAGGACTCCCTTGGGTCTCCAATCTGCACCCTGCTGGGACTTGGCCCTCCACTCACAGCAGCCAGGGACTCCATTGGGCCTCAGCTCACTGCCTGCTGCAGCCAGGGACTCTGCCAGGACCCCCTCAAGGCTCTGATCTGTGCCCTGCCAAGCCTCGGCCCGCTGCCCATAGCGACCAGGGATCCTGCCAGGAAACCTTTGCCCCCCACCGGGCTTCCGTCTGCCACCCACACTTGCCAGAAACTCTGCCGTCCTGCCCAGGCCAGGAACTCTGGGAGCTGCACAACCCCAGTCCTCCCCTACCCTCTCTGCCTCAGTACCAGACCCGCCCATCTGGTCAGGGACTCAGGAGGCCAGGCAACTCGTGCCCTCCCTCCAGAGCCCTCCTCCCAGCCAGAGACTGCTGGAGGTGCAGGCTCCCTTTGCAAAGGCCACCGGTGCTGGGCACTCCCAGAACCACGTGTACCATCCCATACTCTGCTGCTTGATTTGGGTGTGCCACACTCCTGAGCTGATCCCATAGCCAGAATTCCCTGGCTGGGGCAATCCCAGAGGAGCTACACAGGGTCAAATCCTACAAAGATCCAGAAACAACATAGTGATCCTGCTAAGGTCTGATCTGAGAGAGACACCTCCCCAACTCTGAGGACAGTCATAGGCAACAGCGAAAAACAATCATGACATGGAATCAACAGAAAAACTCTGGCAATATGAATAATCAGAGTAGATCAACTCCCCCAAGAAATGACAAGGTAGATACAGCACAAGATACCTTGCATAAGCAAATGGCTGAGATGTCAGAAATCGAATTCAGAGTCTGGATAGCAAATAAGATCAGCGGAATGGAGGAAAAAATGGAATTAGAATTTCAGGCAATAATCCAAAAGATGACCCAAAAGATGTCTCAAGAATTGGACAAATTCAAAGACAAAACGACCAAAGATTTTGACACATTGAGACAAGAAGTTGACAAGAACTGAGTCAACAGTTAAGGACTCTATTCCTTTCACAGTAGTGCCAAAGAAGATGAAATATTTGAGAGTTTACCTAACAAAGATCTCTGTGAAAGATCTCTATAAAGAGAACTATGAAACTTTAAGAAAAGAAACAGCTGAAAATGTTAACAAATGGAAAAGCACACTATGCTCATGGCTGGGAAGAATCAATATTGTTAAAATGTCTATACTACCCAAAGCAATATATAATTTTAATGCAATTCCTATTAAAGCTCCATTGTCATATTTTAAAGATCTCAAAAAAAAATACTTCATTTTATATGGAATCAGAATAAACCTCGAATAGCCAAGACATTACTCAGAAATAAAAACAAAGCAGGAGGAGTTACGCTACCAGACCTGAGACTCTACTATAAATCAATAGTGTTCAAAACAGCATGGTACTGTCACAAAAACAGAGAGGTAGATGTTTGGAACAGAATAGAGAACCAAGAGATGAATCCAGCTACTTACCATTACTTGATCTTTGACAAGTCAATTAAAAACTTTCAGTGGGGAAAAGACTCCCTATTTAACAAATGGTGCTGGGTGAACTGGCTGGCGACCTATAGAAGACTGAAACTGGACCCACACCTCTCACCATTTAACTAAGATAGACTCTCACTGGCTTAAAGATTTAAACTTAAGACACAAAACTATCAAAATATTAGAAGAAAGTGTGGGGGAAACTCTTGAAGGAATTGGCTTGGGTGAATATTTTATGAGGAGGACTCTCCAGGCAATTGAAGCAGTATCAAAAATACACTATTGGGACCTGATGAAACTAAAAAGCTTCTGTACAGCCAAGAACATAGTAAGTATAGCAAGCAGACAGCCCTCAGAATGGGAGGAAATATTTGCAGGTTATGCCTCAGGCAAAGGTTTAATAACCAGAATCCACACAGAACTCAAACATTTTAGCAACAAAAGAACAAGTGATTCCATCTCAGGGTGGGCAAAGGACGTGAAGAGAAACTTCTCTAAAGAAGAAGGGTGCACGGCTTAAAAACACATGAAAAAATGCTCACCATCCTTCATCATCAGAGAAATGCAAATCAAAACTACTTTGAGATATCACTTAACTCCAGTAAGATTAGCCCACATGACAAAATCCCAAAACCAGAGATTTTGGCATGGATGTGGAGAAAAGGGAACACTTCTACACTGCTGGTGGGAATGCAAACTCTTACGTTCCTTTTGGATGGATGTTTGGAGAGTGCTTAGAGATCTAAAAATAGACCTGCCATTCGATCCCATAATTGCTTTACTAGGTATATACCCAGAAGACCAAAAATCACATTATAACAAAGACATCTGTACCAGAATGTTTATTGCAGCCCAATTCATAATTGCTAAGTCATGGAAGAAGCCCAAGTGCCCACAGACCCATGAATGGATTAATAAATTGTGGTACATGTATACAATGGAATACTATGCAGTCTTAAAGAAAGATGGAGACTTTACCTCTTTCATATTTACATGGATGGAGCTGGAATATATTCTTCTTAGCAAAGTATCTCAAGAATGGAAGAAAAAGTATCCAATGTACTTAGCCCTACTATGAAGCTAATTTAAAGGTATCATATGAAGGCTATAACCCAACTATAGCACAAGAATATGGGGAAAGTGTCAAGGGAGGGGATGGGAGGTGGGAGGTAGAGGTGGAGGGAGGGTAACTGGTGGGGCCACATCTATGGTGCATCTTAGAAGGGTACAGGTGAAACTTACTAAATGCAGAGTACAAATGTCTTCATACAATAACAAAGAAAGTACCCTGAAGGCTATGTTAAACAGTTTGATGAAAACATTTCAGATTGTATATGAAACCAGTATGTTGTATCCCTTGATTGCACTAATGTACGCAGCTATGATTTAATAATTAAAAAAAAAAAGAACTCAGCTGCTGATTTGGCAAAATGACTGTCTCGAGTTAATTTGAAATATAGCCTTTGAATTTGAAAAAAAAAAAAAAGAAAAATGTAATATAAAAAATTTCATTTCTAAAAGTGACAATCTGTTTTCTTCACTGAATACCAGTGTTGGGAAAACAAATTAAATAAGAAATTTGGGTAGAAAAATATATGCTGTGTGGAAATTATGACTTGCTTAAACATTTACAACAATACCTAGCTTAATGTCATTTTTGTGTTAGTAACCAAGTGTAGACTAGTGAACAATACAGTAAATAATTAATACTAATAACTACTAGCATTTCTGAGTACTAACAAAGGGTCTATATGAAATGGTTTATGAGCACTATCTCATTTGATCTTTATTATAAACCTATGACATAAGTACTATTACTATCCCATTTACAGATCCAACATTTAATTTTTTCCTGATTGAAGACTTTAAGCTGGCTATAAATCTAGATGCTTTAGACAGTGATTTATAATGCTGGAAAGCATCTTAAAGCTCATCTTCACCTTATGATTCATTTCTCCCTTGGAGGGAGATACTAGTTGAGCACAATCCTAGGTATTGTGAAGATTAAACATTAGCACAAGAAAAGGACATGCAGTTCATTCTGGATTTACTTGACAAGGAAAGGGAAAATTTTTAACGTGGTGGGGGATCCTCTCAGTTGGAAATGAGAGGGGCTCTGACTCAGCTGTGGAAGCTGGACTCATACCCATAGGGTGACTTTAGTAATGCGTAGGTGGGCAGAACATGGATGGCCTTGCTCTTTAAAAGTCTTCTTCACACAGGAGAAGGTCTCAAGCCAACCCTAAGCAAGTAGGAGGCATACATATTTTATGCACATGGATAAACCATAATGAAAACAATTTATCTCACTGGTGAATTACTGCTGGACAATTTTTGAGTTGCATTATAATGGGAGAGTGAGAGTGAGTCATCAATACAGGAAAGTCAAGATTACATCTGGCAGGGAAGGGATCCATGTGGAAAAAGAAGCCTGCAAATCTTAGCAGGTACATGCAGGGCACAGCATAAGCAATGACTTTTGAGGTTTGTGAAAGAAACAATGAGACAAGAGAAGAGAGAAATTGATGTGAACACACAAGGGCGGGTTAATATTCGTTCCACTTTAGGGTCAGCGCCTGTTGCTCAGTGGTTAGGGCGTTCGCCACAATTACCGGGGCTGGCGGGTTCAAACATAGCCTGGGCCTGCTAAACAACAATGACTACTGCAACAAAAAAATAGCTGGGCATTGTAGTGGGCACCTGTAGTCCCAGCTATTTGGGAGGCTGAGGCAAGAGAATCTCTTAAGCCAAGAGTTTGAGGGTGCTGTGAGCTGTGACGCTACAGCACTCTACTAAGGGTGACATAGTGAGACTCTGTCTCAAAAAACAAAAAATATATTCATTCCACTTCAATACTAAAGTTATTGTGTTTGCATTGAAAAATCAATTTTGAACAATACTTTATGTGCACCCCAGTTTGTTTGTAATGAAGATGTCCTCCTTGGAGCATATTAGGAAGTCTCAGAAAGTTAGTAATTGGAGGGAAGATGATAATAAATCAGTCTTGATGCAATTCGATCAAATGTAATAAAAGCAATGGACAGTTGGCGAGTGCTCCATGCAGCAAAGCCTTCAGGAAAGAGCATCAGTCATTACTGATGTAAATGGATCCTACTTCTTTCATTCTTCCTTTATTTAAATATTGGTAGTTTTTTCAACTCAGTTCCTAAACGAAATATTGAGTGTCCATTCATACTTTTATGTGAGCAAAGATTCCCCAAGAAAGAAATAATTTAAAAATGGATTTCTGGGCTTTAGGTTTCAAACTATCATCCCTTTTAAGGTCTTTAATTGCTTTCTGTCAAACTGCAATGCTAATCTGGAATGTTTTTAGGATGTTCAAGTTCTTGCAAGCTTTATACCTAAAGCAGATTCATAGCTGTGCAGAGACAACCTTTGAAGTTACCATGCTTGCTAGTAACTCAAATGTTCACTTTGATCTGCAGGTACCATTTTTTTCCTGGGAAACTTTCTTGTGATTATTGTATTTCCTGCCACCCAGCATTTCTATTCTATAATATAACATCTTTATTTCTTATAAAGCAAGGTTAATACATATGAGCAAGTATTTTCCCAAGTGTGTTGTCTTTGGCAATATAGAGGTAAGTGAAACAATATCAATGAAGTTATGTAGTTTATTTTAAATTCTCCTTATCATTTATTTTGATTAATAGTAATTTTCTATTTCCCTTTTATGTTAACATTCTGGTATTTGAATAAGAAAGATGAAGTCATTTATCTGAAGCATTATGCAAATTGAGAAAGAGACAAAAATTCACTTTCTTGCTGAGTTTTATTCTTTTAGTTGTTGTGTAGGTATAGGTTTTAGGAAGTTTTATCTAAAAATATCTAATAATTAATATATACTTAATATTTAATTAAATATGTATTAATTATATTGCGTAGGAAGCTATATTTATAAAATTTGATGGAGAAAGAGAGGAAAAGAAAAGTCAAGAGGAAATAGGAAAGGAAGCAAAGGGAGAAAATGTAACAAGGGAAAATGGATGTCAAAGGGAAAACAGCTCAAATCAGGAAAGAACAGGAAAGAGAAAGAAAAGAGAGAAGATCAAAGAAAATGAGGTAGGCAAAAAGGAAAAAGAGGTATATCTTGAAGCATGTACTTTTACAACTCTTAATATAGTGATTGCTGTTAAAATACATTTGTGTGTGTATATTTCTTTAAATAAATGTCTTTATTTTCTGAATATACATAATACTAAGAAAAAGTAGTCCCAAATGCTTTTTCCTCTGTTATTATGTTTGAAGAGAAAGAGGCTTTTAAAAAGGATCTTTATTTCTCAATATTCTTGAATGGCAGGATAATGCTTCCTGGCTATTATTCGTGATTTTTTTAAAAAAGCATTGCTTGTGTAAGTTTTTCTACCCCTATATTTACTATTAAGGTGTTTCATATATTTGTTTATTCTAAAAGATAATTGAATAGTTTAGGGGATATTTTACTTCCTTCCAAATGGTGATAAATGAACAAACTGTAGATTGGCATTTATAAAAGCCATTTTAATCTTAAGGTTGAATTGCTCTCTGGAAACCTAACACTTCCACAGGGCAGTGGATACATGTGGTGTTAGAATTTATATCACATTAAGAAAATGTATTGGTGGTGCCTGTGGCTCAAAGAAGAAGGGCGCTGGCCCCATATACCAGAGCTGGCGAGTTCAAACCCAGCCCCAGCCAAAAACTGCAAAAAAAAAAAAAAGAAAAGAAAAGAAAATGTATCATACTCTAGGGTCCCTAATCTTGAAACAAACATTTTCTAGCTTAGTTTTTATGTTTTGAAGTCAGCTTTACCACCAGGATGACCTTGCAATTGTAGATAGTATTTGATCAGCTAGAATTTAGCCTGGCTGCTTAATTCTGCTTATCTGGTCAGTAGCTTTTTAGTACATTGCATATCTTGAGTATACACATAGCTACAATATGTACAGGTAGACATATTGTGTGTTTGATACAACACAAGGAATATCTTTAAAACAATCATTAGCACTGGGATTTGGGTCTCAATTTAAGTCGCCTCTTCTGGTAAGGTGATGGCCTGTTGTGTACCAGTCAGCACCTACAACATGGGCATTTAGACTGACCCATCAGGCTCACAGAACTATAGCTTCCTTGCTTCCTGCCAGTGTGTGGGGACATCATCTTATGTTCATGAAGTAGAAGGAGCTAGGAATTGAGCCAATTTGCTATAGACAGTGAAAGTCAATTACTGAGAAAGATAAAACATGAAAATAAGACCCAAGAAAATTCTAAAGCTATGTGAGCATCTCAAGAGGAATAGCCCCAGATAGGAACACTATTCAGAGAGCATGACTAGTGCCATATACTTACCGGGCCCCTCTCCTCCTCTGAGCAGAAAACAGAACATTTTGAAACAAGCACAACACCTCTGCTCCTGCATACAATAGTACCTTTCATCTGGTGACTTTTCTTTTCTTTTGTTGTTGGAGCGCCTACCTAATTGTAAGCAAGCACAATGGTAAACAGCGGGACACTTCCTCTGCAGATGAAGACAATACCTGCATGGCTGGCCCCTGCTTAATTCAGCCATTAACCCACTGTTATACACTCTTTTGAGGAAAAGATGCTGGACAGCTCTTAAGAGCTTAAAGGAGGAGACACTTTAAATTTCATTTTCTGGTTCAGGATGCTTTGGTGAATATGAAAATGCTAAGGAAAAAGGCAGAAAGAAAGGCTGGGCAAAAAGCCTCTTTTCAAACAAGCAACACATAATCTTTAGTAAAGTGCAGCATTGCAACTCATAAAGCAACCATGTACAATGTCACAACTCACAAAGCAACAAAGTTAGACGAAGAGAAATGGGAGAATATTTCAAGCAATTTTTCTGATGGGGAGAAGAGATCTGTCTGGACAGTGGAAATTTAAAAATCAGGCACAAGCAACCCTTTCATACCCCAGTGGTGGAGAATCTGAGGATGGGGATGAATGCCTGTTCAAGATAAACCTCATGTTTCGAAGGTCAAGGTTTGCTGTCTGACCTCTCTTCAGCTGGGGTAATGGTTTCCTCTCTTGTCTCCCTGCCTTCCCCAACTGTCCCATCCAGTCCATTCTGCACAAAGATTAGGGAAGTAATGTCTTGGCAGCACTAATGACCATACTCTCTGATGCAAAGCTTCAGTGTCTGCCCTTTCCCTGGAGAGCAAACTATTTTAGCTCCTGTCCAACAGCCCCCTCACTTGCAGAGTGCTCTCACAAGACTGAACGAAGTATCTGATGTCTGGACATACTTCGTATTTCCTCCCGATAAGTCTTCATTCCTCATTTGCTCTCCTGGGATGCCTGCCCTCCACCAGCTTCCCCCACACCCCAGTCTCTTCAGTTGAAATCTCACCCACTGTCACAGGTTGGACTGTATCCCTCCAAACAATATGATGAAGTCTTGACCCTCGGGCCCGGTGAATGCACTTATTTGGAAATACGGTCTTTGCAAATGATAGTTAAGATGATAGGGAGGGTTCTGATCCTAAACACCAACACACAGAGGGAAGATGCTGTGAAGACAGCCACATGACGGAGACTGGATTGATGCAGCAGCAAGTGAAGGGACAGTGAAGACTGACGGCCACCTCTGGAAACCAGGGAGTGGCAAGGAATGATTCTACCAGAGTCTAGAGGGCCTAGCCCTTCCAACACCTTGATTTTGGACTTCTAGCCTTGAGAAACAGGACGCAATGAGTTTCTGCTATTTTAAGGCACCCAGTTTGTGGTACATACATTGTCATAGCAGCCCTGTAACAAATGTATCCATCCTTTAAGGACACGTCACACCTGTTCAGCCTTCCTGAGCCATCTATTTAAAGTAGTCCCTTTTTTTTTAATTTTTTTTTTTTTTTTGTAGAGACAGAGTTTCATTTTGTCGCCCAGAGTTTCATTTTGTTGCCCTCGGTAGAGTGCCGTGGCATCACACAGCTCACCGCAACCTCCAACTCCTGGGCTTAGGTGATTCTCTTGCCTCAGCCTCCCAAGTAGCTGGGACTACAGGTGCCTGCCACAACGCCTGGCTAGTTTTTTTGTTTTGCAGTTCATTTGAGGCCAGGCTTGAACCTACCACCTTTGGTATATGGGGCCAGCGCCCTACTCGCTGAGCCACAGGCGCCACCCACCTCTTATGCTTTCCTATAGCTTTATAATACCTTAAAAGCATGTCTTTTTGTTTTCATTTTCTCTATTAAATTGTGAGCTCTCTGCAGCAGACCTTTTATCCAGTTAATCTTTTTCTCCCCCCAGAATGTATAGTTCTGTATTTTGAAAGCTTCCCATAGATAAATACTGAATTAAGTGGAATTGAATCTGCGTTTTTAAAAATATCAGTGACAAATAACTTATGAGAAACTAGTTTTATTTATTTATTTAGAGACAGAGTCTCACTCTGTCACCCTGGGTAGAGTGCCATGGCATCATCATAGCTTACAGCAACCTCTAACTCTTGGATGTAAGCAATCCTATCATCTTCAGAGAAGTTTCTGTTCAAGTCTCTTGCTCACTTATAAATGGGATTGCTTGCTCTTTTCTTGATGATTAATTTGAATTCTCTGTAAATTCTGGTTATCAACCCTTTGTCAGATTCATAGCATGTAAGTATCTTCTCCCATTCTGAAGGTATCCTTGGCTGTGCAGAAGCCTTATAGCTTGATCATGTCCCACTTATTTACTTTTCGTGTCACTGCAATTACCAAGGGGATCTTCCTCATAAAATATTTTCTTAAGCCAATAGCAGCAAGAGTTTTTACCATATTTTCCTCTGGGAGCTTATTATTATTTTTTGAGACCGAGGCTCAAGCGGTCACCCTGGGTAGAGTGCCCTGGCGTCATAGCTCACAGCAACCTCAAACTCTTGGTCTTATGTGACTCTCTTGCCTTAGCCTCCCAAGTAGCTGGGACTACAGGCACCCACTGCAATGCCCAGCTACTTTTTTTTTTTTTTTTGAGACAGAGCCTCAAGTTGTCACCCTGGATAAAGTGCTATGGCATCACAGCTCACAGCAACCTCCAATTCCTGGGCTCAAGTGAGTCTCCTGCGTCTGCCTCCCAAGTAGCTGGGACTACAGGCGCCCGCCACAATGCCTGGCCATTTTTTGGTTGTAGCCGTCATTGTTGTTTGGCGGGGCCCAGGGCTGGATTCAAACCCACCAGCTCAGGTGGACGTGGCTGGCGCCCTAGCTGCTTGAGCTATAGGCGCCAATCCCCTAGGAGCTTATTGTTATATGTCTTAAATTTAAATCCTTTGGGTGGCACCTGTGGCTCAACGAGTAGGGCACCAGCCCCATATACCAAAGGTGGTGGGTTCAAACCTGGCCCCATATACCGAAGGTGGCAGGTTGAAACCCGGCCCCGGCCGAACTGCAAAACAGAAAAATAGCTGGCGTTGTGGCAGGCACCTGTAGTCCTAGCTACTCAGGAGGCTGAGGCAAGAGAATCGCCTAAGCCCAGGAGTTGAAGGTTGCTGTGAGCTGTGACGCCACAGCTCTCTACTTAAGGCAATAGAGTGAGACTGTCTCTACAAAAAAAAAAAAAATTTAAATCCTTTATCCAGTTAAAGTCAATTTTTGTCAATGCTGAGAGGTACACATCTAATTTCAGTCTTCTCTCAGCACCATTTCTTAGAGATTCTTTTCCCCAGTGCATGCTTTTGTTTGGTTTATTAAAGATTAGATGAGGCTGGGTGCAGTGGCTAGTGTCTGTAATCCTAGCACTCTGGGAGGCCGAGGCAGGTGGATTGCCTGAGCTCAGGGGTTGAGACCAGCCTGAGCAAGAGCAAGACCCTGTCTCTAAAAACAAGTATCCGGGTGTTGTAGTGGGTACCTGTAGTCCCAGCTACTTGGGAAGCTGTGACAAAGAATTGCTCGAGTCCAAGAGTTTGAGGTTGCTGTGAGCTATGATGCTACGGCTCTCTACCAGGGTGACAAAGTGAGACTCCGTCATCAAAAAAATAAATAAATAAAATAAAGAAGCTCACAGCCACCTCAAACTCTTGGGCTCAAGCAATCCTCTTGTCTCAGCCTCCTAAGTAGTTGGGACTACAGGCACCCACCATAACACCTGGCTAGGTTTTCTATTTTTAGTAGAGACTGGGTGTCTTTTTGCTCAGGCTGGTGAAGATTTCTTTGAAGTTGAGTTCTACTTTTATTCTGTGATGGCCTGAGAAGACACAAAGAGAACACAACAACTATTTGTTGAGGTTTGATTTATGCTCTGAGATACCATCAATTTTGGACAATGATCTGTGGGCTGATGAAAAAGAATGTATACTTGGCTCGGCACCTGTAGCTCAGCGGCTAGGGTGCCAGCCACACATACCGGAGCTGGCAGGTTTGAATCCAGCCCGGGCCCCCCACACAGTGACAACTACAACCGAAACAATAGCCAGGCATTGTGGTCAATGCCTGGAAGGCTGAAGCAAGAGAATCACTGAAGCCCAGGAGTTGGAGGTTGTTGTGAGCTATGATGTCATGGCACTCTACCCAGGCCGACAGCTTGAGACTCTGTTTCAAAAACAAAAAAAAGAATGTATACTGAGTTTTATTAGGATAAAATGTTCTGTATTATTTTTGTTAAGCCCATTTGTTCCAGGGTTGTGTTTAAGTCCATTGCTTCTTTCTTCCGCATTGTTTCTATAATCCACAGATTTGCCTGGAGTCCCTGCTATAGTAGAGTCCAATGCTGGGTCCTCCCTCATCAACAGAGGCTAGAGGTGGGGCATCCAGGGCCTGCCCTAATTGTTCCCACCAACTCTGACACAAAGGCCCATTGCAGGCAAGCAAATTCAAAAAGCCATGTTATTGGGTGGTTTTTGTTTGTTTGTTTGTTTTTGCTAGCGTCCTGGCTACAGACTGGATACAATGAGGCTGCTACCTGTGGCTGGGGGAGGTGATCTGACCCCAGGTCAGACCTTCCTGGGCTGGGTGGCCTGAGGGTAGGACTGTCTGTCTCCAAGCCAGCAGGAGGGGAGCCAAAAGGTCACCAGGCACGGAGGCCAGAGCCACTCCAGAGGGCAGGGGAACGGTCTCTGCTAGCAGGAGGGACCACTTCAGCCAAAGTCAGTGCCGCTGAGCCACAAGTTCCTGGGGGGTGGGGGGTGGGTAGGGGGTAGGGGTAGGTTGCACTCATGAAGGATCACACAAAGTGGAGGACCCCAGAGGTCCTTCCTGACACATTGGGGGGCAAGGCTCAACTCCCCTGACCAGTTAAAGATCCAGCTGGTTATGGTAAAGAAGAAAGTGGCCTTTGAAATCCTCCCTTCTTTTACCTTTCCTGTGCAGGGGGTGGGGGGTGGGGGGGCAAGATCTTCTAGGCTGTCTGGGCTGGCACTCCATCTGCTGGGTGCTGAGCAGCTGGCCTTTGCAGGTCTGTTGGGCAGAGAGGAGGGAGTAGGGTTGTGGGCACAAGGCAGCTAAGAGAAAATTTGTTCAATTTCATGCCAGGCAGAATGGGGGCCCAGAAATGGACTATGTAGAAGACAAATTATCCAGTGAGTTTCTGTTTAACAACTGGAACATCAAAGGAATTTGTGACTGTGGGGAAAGTTTTAATATCTGAAACTTCAGGACTCCTTTGGCTATGAGCTCCAGCAACACTCAGGGATGCCTTGGGGCTTACCGAAGAAATCATGTGACTGTCACCTGACTGTGGCTGCCTTGTAAGGAAAATAAAGTGATGCATTTTGGAAATGAAGCCAGTGTGTTAGATTCAGGAAAAAGTGATATTTGGATTCTCTGTAGGGGACAAAAGATGAAATGCCATCACTTTCTTTGGATTATTTTTCTTTTCTTTTTTTTTTTTTTTTGAGATGGAGCCTCAAGCTGTCACCCTGGACAGAGTGCCGTGGCATCACAGCTCACAGCAACCTCCAATTCCTGGGCTCAAGCGAGTCTCCTGCCTCCACCTCCCAAGTAGCTGGAACCACAGATACCGGCCACAACGCCTGGCCATTTTTTGTTTGCAGCTGTCATTATTGTTTGGCAGGCCTGGGCCAGACTCAGGTGTATGTGGCTGGCACTTTAGCCTGTTGAGCCATAGGCGCTGAGCCTGGATAATTTTTCTTTTGTGGTAAAGAGAGAAGTCCTACCTTGCACTTAACTCTCGCTTGTACCCTTTCTTTTTGAGACAGTTGTATTGGATTTGCCTTTCTGGGCACCTGTCAGTCTGTTCATAAAATGGACTAATGGCTTGAATGTGCATCTCCCCCTACATTTTTCCCAATTAGGTTAGTGTCTCCTAAATTCAGAAACAAGAAGTCTACTGGTAGTAATGTGGTGTGGTTCATTATTTTTTCTCCCAATTTTGGCATAGCCTGGTTACATTTTTATCAAAAATTTCATTGTCGGATATAAATTTGCATGCCCTTTAACAGTACTGACGAAGGATTTTCTTGAAATACTTGATCCACTTGTTTCTAAATTCATTTTATTTGCCACCGTAAATGTCCACTCAAAATGGAGTCTCAGGCTGACTTCAATTCTTTTAGTTGAAAAGTCTCTTAAAAGCCATTTGGCCACCCCTCTCAGTTCTGTATGGGTTTTTGTTTACCCTTGGGGGTGAGTGGGAACTCCCCTACTTTCTCCTTCCTAGTGCTGTCCCCTCTGAGGCAATCTGTTAAGATAAATGGTGATCTGGCTTTTTTTCTGGTCAACATCTGATAGAATTTCTTTTTAAATTGAGGAAGATCATATTACTTTTATTCTAAGTGAGAAGAATCTTATTTTAAAACTCTTTTATGTGAATTACCTGTTTCTTTAAACTTTGAAACAATGGTTTATACTACTAGGGAAGACATTGTAGCAACCCAGAATTACTGGGAATGTAGTCAGAATTGTGAAGGAAAACATGGGTGTCTTTTCTTAAAATTCCCAATATGCGCACACTTTCCGGTTCCACTTTCTGGTTCCAATTGTTGAAGTTTTTAAACAATATTTTAACCTAACATTTTTGTCATCAATATTTTAAAGTGTTCCTTTTGACAGTTACTGATTTTCCTGCGTTTGACATTAAATATTCTGTGAGATGACATGTATATTTTCCCTAAAGCTGATTCTCATGAATTTGAGTAGCTGAGTTCTTTTGTTTGTTTTTATTCACTAAAATACCTGGTATACAATGCACCAAAACCTAGAGTTATAGTTTTATGTAAATGCTCATGACTTTGTATCATTAATATAATTGTTGATCTACTTGTAATTTGTGCAATACTGTCTGCATGTAGAGTGTGAGTTATGAATTTTAAAAAAGGGGTCTCTTTTTGATTATTAAAAATAAAAGATATATAGTAGAACCTTAGTAAGTTGACCACCCAGGAGACTGTAAAAAACTGGTCAACATATGCAGGTGGTGGCTCGGCACCTGTAGTTCAAGCAGCTAAGGTGCCAGCCACATACACCAGAGCTGGCAGGTTCAAATCCAGCCTGAGCCTGCCAAACAACAATGACAATTACAACCAAAAAATAGCTGGACATTGTGGTGGGTGCCTGTAGTCCCAGCTACTTGGGAGGCCAAGGCAAGAGAATTGCTTAAGCACTAGAATTTGAGGTTGCCGTGAGCTGTGAAGCCATGGTGCTATACCAAGGGTAAGCACTCTGTCTCAAAAAAAAAAAAATATATGGAATTGGTCAATACAAGGAACTAGGCCTACTGTACTGATAAGTACATGTGGTACATGTCTGGCCTATGAAAATGGATCAACGTAAGGAGGGGTGTCAGTATAGGAAGGTGGTCAGCTATGAAAGATCTACTGTGTGTATAACTCTACTCACGACAGCATTGTTTATTTGTTTTGCTCTTTGTTTGTTTATTTGTTTTTGAGATAGAATCTCATTCCATTGCCCAGGCTAGAGTGCCATGGCATCAGCCTAGCTCACAACTACCTCAAATTCCTAGGTTTAAGTGATTCTCCTACCTCAGCCTCCTTAGTAGTTTTGACTATAGATACCCATCACTATGCCCAACACATCAGTAGTGATGTGGTCTCAATCTTGCTCAGGCTGGTCTCGAACTCCTGAGCTGAAGGGATCCTCCCTCCTCAGCCTCCCAGAGTGCTAGGCTTACAGATGTGAGCCACCTGGCCAAGACAACATTGTTTAGTAAAATAGCTAAAAAATTTTGGAAAACATTAAGTGTCAATGAACAGGAGACTAATTGAACAAACTGTTTCATCCATAAAATGGAATATGGTGCATTCTTTTCTCCATAGAAAGAATGGAGTAAAACTAAATGGGATGATAGGAAAAGACTCCAATATATAGTAGCAAGTAAAGTAAATAAAAATATACAACATTTTATATATTTTTGTAATTTATATTGTGAACATACATTACACAGTGTACTTCTATTTTGGGTGAAGAATGTATAACATAATATATTTATTATGTAGCATACATATACTTATATATCATTATTTTGTAATGATATGAAGGTAATCAATAAAATAATTGTAGTTAGTTATCTTTGAGAGGAAGACTGACAATTCTGGTTGGGAGGAAGATTATTTTTAATCCTATAATCTTTTTTACTGATGGAAATTTTCCTAGATACATGCATAATTATTTTCAATTTTTAAAGTTAATAAAATTTTTTCTTGGGGAGAAGCTAGTATTAAGTTTACACAAAAAATACTATTTGGTAATATCTATTAGATTTATTTTGCCACAATAAGTGATTCATCAAAGACAATTTATTTAACACCTATTAAGATATGTAATTTGAAAACGTATTTAAGTATTTGTTTACAGACATTTGTTAAAAGTTTTATGGTTTTATTACAAAAGCAATACATGATCACTAATGAGAAGTTAGAAAATTAAAGATAAAACTAAATAAACATCCTTATTTCAAACACCCAGAGATTATCACATAACGATCAATAAATATTTTTCTAGAACCGTTCTATGCTAAAATATGTACACATAAAAATGACAATTATAATTTTTTATTGATAATGTCATCAATATATTGGCATGTTTATTAACCGAATTAGACCTTTAGAGCTAGAAAATACATTAAAATAAGTTTAGAACAGGATAACCAAAAAATGGCTGTTTCATATCAACACCCCTCCCTGGAATGCCCTTAACAGATAAGGCTGAGTCATCAGACACAGCCTTAAAAGTCGTCAATTATCAGCTTTTCTGAATCATAAAGAAAAAAAAAATCCTCCTCAACACAGTGCTTCAGGAAACCACAACCAAGAGATTAAGGCTGTCATGCAAGTTGAAACTGATTGTCTTCAATTTACCTAAACCTAAACCAACAAAGAGTCAAATATTTCTTGACCAAAGTCCTGCAATTAGGAATGGACACAAGGTAGAAACTTTCACCCACAACCCCTCAGAGGGCTGATCTTTGCACTCTGACTCAGTACAGCTGGTCGGGCAAGTGATCTGTTTCCAGAGTCTATTCCGGTAATGAGGATAATAAACATGCCCTACAGGTGCACCTTGAAATAACTTTTAAAAAGCTAAAACACTGCATTTGTATAAGTTTTGAAATATTATTCTATGGGATATGCCACTAAATATTCATTTTTGAACACGAAAATTGGAAGGACAATGAGTTTTTAGGCAAAAATTTGAAGTAAGTGTAGCCAAATTTCTATTACTATTTGGCCCTTTCAAGACTCTTGCTCAAGAAAACCAGGTAGGATTCTGAGATCACATGTCACCCATGTTACTTATTTTAGAAGTCTGACAGAGAAGAATGTCACCTCTGCCTCTGTATTTGGGGACTCCAGGAGAGAAGAAGCATCTATGCATAATTCAAATCTTTGGAACTCTGGATTCTTACAGCAGGTAGGTGCCTGCATCCTTCACCATGGGACAGCTAGTAGTGTCTGTTAGTCAGGCCAGCTTGACCTGCTGTATTAGCGATAAATTATAGCGTGGAATGCTCATCCTGGCGCTGAATTCTACCAGTGCTACCAATTCAAGGTGATAAATACTGCCCAGTAGAGTCAACAAGATGGAATGGGCATTCATTGAGCACTTAGTTTGTGCCACATGCTATTCTAAGTTCTGAGATGACAAGGATCAACCAGACACAGTTCCTAGCCTGAAGGACCTTGCTGGGAAATGGAGGAGACAGACAGAAACAAGACAATTTTTTTTTAACTTTGTACTTTTTATATGTTTTGTTGTTTGACGGGCCCAGGCTGGATTCGAACCCACCAGCTCAGGTATACATGGCTGGTGCCTTAGCCCGTTGAGCCACAGGTGCCAAGCCGGGACTTTTTATATGTTTTATACTTATCCTATGGCTAAAAAAAAAGAGGTATTTATAAATCTCTTAAAATCTCATAATCTAAGTAATAATCTATTTTTTCATATTTTAACAAATTCGAGTAAAATAACAAGCTGGAAAGCAATATCTTTTGTTCTTATTATATTTATAACTTTTTGTTAAGACTTTATTCTATTTGGGTGGGGGGAGTACCAGGACCCTGAGGAGAGGCTGAAAAGTGCCTCAGTGGTTTTAAAGGGCAAAAAGGACTCTTTTTATTTTCCTCTAATTAGCAGACTAATAATAGACATGACCATGAAGTTGTTGCAGGTATTCTTTATTTTTCTCCTTTCTCTGTAAGATCAACTTAAAAGTCCTTGGAATCTGGTTTTTAGCAGGAACTGAGGCAGAGAGCTGGGGAGGTTGGGGGGTCCTGCCCCTGCGATCTGCTTAGGACTCTTCAAGGCTGAGAAAACTAAACTCTTAGAGACAACAAGTCAGTCCACGGGTGTTTAATTAAACAAAACCAAGGGGGTAGCTTTGTCATTAGTTTTCTTTTTAAGGGGGCAATCATGAGCTATGAATTTAGTTTCCTTACTCTCTGCTGGATAGTTTATTTTCCTGTCAGGTAGGTTAATAGTAAGGCCACCTTTCACAAATATACGATAGATATTTTATTAATATTCCAAAAAAACTTCTGTAGAAATGTGCTGTAACTTTTTCCTAGTAAGTTATTGCAAGATTTTAACCACTCTCTTAAATGGAAACTAAAATATGCTTGGAATCATTTCAAAAGGACTAGTTAATAGTTTTCTTAGTGACTCACTTAGTTTTCCACTCAGATTTTTCTATTTTTTTTTTTTTTTTTGAGAGACAGAGTCTCACTTTCTCACCCTCAGTAGAGTGCAGTGGCGTCACAGCTGACAGCAACCTCCAATTCCTGGGCTTAGGCGATTTTCCTGCCTCACCCTCCCAAAAAGTAGCTGCGACAGGTGCCCGCTACAATGCCTGGCTATTTTTTTTTTGAGTGGAGCTGGCCTGAACCCACTACCCTCGGTCTATGGGCCCGGCACCCCACCCACTGAGCCACAGGTGCCGTCCTGAGCTCAGACTTTTCAAACTTGGAAGCCATGACAATCGGGATGAGAAATTCACCCAAGGAACAAACAGAATCACAGACAACCTGTGGCCTGTTCTCAGAAAGTAGCAATGGCAGCGGTAAGAATAGAACTTCTATGTCTTGAGTTTCTAATTTCAGGGTTTATCTTCCCTAAAGAGAAACTATTTTGTGAACATGAAAGTGAGCTGACTGAACTATCCTCTCAGCGCCGGTCATATAGCAGTCTGCAGAAATGAGCTCTGCTGAGCCGGGTCCCTTGGGCGCTGCTCGTCTCGGTGACCTCCCGGAAGGTGCACACCGCAGCCCCACTGTGCACATAATCCCCACCAGTTCAGGGATTTGAGGGCTCTCTAATAAAGAGTTATGTGAGAATTACACAAAAGTGGTTTAGAAGGAGTAACCACTCTTACAGTGGAGGAAGAAGCAGACAGGGTTTTCTATGCCGTTAACATGAGCAAAACTCTTGCCGCACTCAGTGAGTTGCTGTTGCTAATTTTTAATTCCTTCTTAGGAACTGGGGAAAACGCTTAACTAAGTGTAGCTTGAAAAAGGAGTATAATCTGAATTTTTTCCTTGTAGGTCCTCCCAATGCTCTTCTCCATGCCCAAAAGGGTTGCTACTTATATTTCATATTTTGATAGCTGGATTCTTCTTTCCTGTAGAGGTTTCCTTAGGCTGCATTAATGGCAAATATTTAAATAAAGTTCGCCTTATACCAGACCCTGGTCTAAGCATGTACAGATTTATTTAAGTCTCACAAACTGTATCTTTGGAGATAGGTACTGTTATAACTACATCAGACAGGTGAAGAAAATGAAGTACAGAAAGAAACTTGCCCCAAGTCGTGCAGCTAGTATATGGAATGAGGCTTCAAACTCCATGCAATTAACTACTATTGTACTTAATTGCAGAATTGTTAAGGCTTGCTCCCACCAGAATGCTCAGAAAAACATCTACTTCTTCTTTTTCTCTCCTATGCTGTTTGACACAAAAACTCCAAATTTTTTTAGGACTGGGAAAGTACAGTGAGGGATGGTAAGAAAGATTACACAGACACTCTCTCTGGAATTTACTTTGGGGATGAATCAAGATGTCTGGGAATTTGCACATACAAAGGCCCTTGCAGAAATGGTAGACCTTAAACCTACTATTTTGTTTTTCATACTTAATAGGACCTCATGAGCTAACTAAAATTACAGTTCTACAGCCAGGCATGGTGGCTCATGCCTATAATCCCAGCACCCTCAGAGGCTGAGGCAGGTGGGTCACTTGAGCTCAGGAGTTCAAGATTAGCCCAAGCAAGGGCAAGACCCTAATCTCTAAAAAAAAAGCTGGGCATCGTGGTGGGCACCTGGAGTCACAGCTACTCTGAAGGCTGAGGCCGAAGGATCACTTGAGCCTAAGAGTCTGAGATTGCTGTGAGCTATGATGCCACAGTACTCTACCCAGGGCAACAAGGTAAGACTTTGTCTCAAAAAAATGTAATTAATTAATTAAAAAATAAAATTCTAATTCTATTTAAGCATCTGGAACCTAAAATATATAAAAGGGCTTTCATGTTTCCTAATCTAATCATTGGGCCATGCTCTTCTTTTAGCACTTTATTTTTTATTTTTATTTACTCTCTTTCATTGAGATTTAATGAATCACCCATTCCCTTTGTATGTGTGTGTGTGAGAGAGAGAGAGAGAGAAAGAGAGAGAGACACTCAGTTTGTTGCCCAGGCTAGAGTACAGTGGCATCACCATTGTTCACTGCAACCTCAAACTCCCAGGCTCAAGTGATCCTCAGCCTTCCACATAGCTGGGACTACAGGTGCATGCCACCACATGTGGTTAATTTTTCTATTTTTGGTAGAGGTGGGTGTCTCACCTTGTTGTTCAGGCTGGTCAAACTCCTGGTCTTGTGATCCTCTTTCTTCAGCCTCTCAAAGTGCTAGGATTACAGGCATGAGCCACCATTCCTGGCCCTGGATTATGAATTCCAAATCAGAAAAAAATAAAGCTACTTCATTTCAAAAAATATGTATAACAAACCCTGGAGAGAAAAAAAAGTTTGGTGTCACTTCTTTTATATATTAGATACATTTCCTCACTTTTTTCCTACACATTAAACCAGGCAATACATATATACAATGTCAATATATAGACTGACTTCTTTCCAGTGTTAAAAAAAAAACCGGCTCGGCACCTGTGGCTCAACGGGCTAAGGCGCCAGTCACGTACACCTGAGCTGGCGGGTTCGAATCCAGCCTGGGCCCGCCAAACAACAATGATGGCTGCAACCCAAAAATGGCCGGGCATTGTAGTGGGTGCCTGTAGTCCCAGCTACTTGGGAGGCAGAGGCAAGAGACTCGCTTGAGACCAGGAATTGGAGGTTGCTGTGAGCAGTGTTGCCATGGCATTCCATCCAGGGTGACAGCTTGAGGCTCTGTCTCAAAAAAAACAGTGGTGACTCATACCTGTAATCCCAGCATTTGGGAGGCCAAGGTGGATAGATTGCCTGAGCTCACAGCCAGAGCCAGAGTGAGACCCAGTCTCTAAAAATAGTCAGGCATTGTGGCAGGCACCTGTAGTCCCAGCTTCTTGGGAGGCTGAGGCAAAAGAATCACTTAAGCCCAGGAGTTTGAGGTTGCTGTGAGCTATGATACCACAGCACTTTACCAAGTGTGAGGTGACAAAGTGAGACTCTGTCTCAAAAAGACAAAAAAACACACACACAGGCCAGGTACAGTGACTCACTTCTGTAATGCTAGGTCTCTGGGAGGCTGAGGCAGTAGGATTACTTGAGCTCAGGAGTTCAGAAACAGTGTGAGCAAGAACGAGACAAAAAATTAACCAGGTGTTGCCAGTGGGCACCTGTAGTCCAAGCGACATGGGAGTCAGAGGAAGGTGGATCTCTTAAGGCCAGGAATTTGAGGTTGCTGTGAGCGGGCCTGATGCCACGGCATTCTAGCCCAGGCACAAAAGTGAGACTCTGTCTCAGAAAAAAAGAGAAAACCCAAAACTAAAACGGAAAGCCACACACAGCTCAAATGCATGCAAAATTCATCATATGGGTGTTGTCACCAAATTTCCTCGCGAAGTTACCTTTCTAAAACTATTAATAAAAAGACAACACATAATTGGCAAAACCTGAACTGTCTTTTATTGAAAAATATCACGGTTGATTACAAATGTTGAATTACTTTTTCTTATGCAAACATATTTTATTGCTGTGCAATATTGCCCTCTTGTGTTTTCTCTAGTTAATTCATTACCATTTTTTGATTTAATATTTTTTAGCTTTTCTATATAAAATTAACTCATTACTAATTGAACTTCAGAGCCATATACTCAAAACCATACAGACCAGAGTTAGTGTTATGGTTTGTTGCATAACTTTAATTATGTGAATTAACTTATAAAATACTATCACCTAAAATTAAGAAAAAGCAGAGTCAGGTAGGGTACCTGTGGCTCAGTAGGTAGGATGCCGGCCCTATATACCAAGGGTGGTGGGTTCAAAGCCAGCGTCGAACAAACTGCAACAAAAAAAATACCTGGGCGTTTTGGCGGGCACCTGTAGTCCCAGGTACTCGGGAGGCTGAGGCAAGAGATCGCCTAAGCTCAGGAGTTGGAGGTTGCTGAGAGCTGTGTGATGCCAGGGCACTCTACTGAGGGTGACAAAGTGACACTCTGTCTCTACAAAAAAAAAAGAATGAAAGAAAAATAAAAAGCAGAGTCAAGAAGAAATAAATACATGAAGAAAAATTCAGGATAATATGAGGGACTTCTCAAGTCCTAATACTAAATTCCTATATTAACAAGTTTGAAAGATGCAGCCAATTAGCCTATTAGTATAGGTCTGGCTAAGATCTTTGCCATCCACAATTTCTTCTTTTTTCATTACTATAGGTATATAAAAACAATTAAATTCGTTATTATTTTGAAATAGTTTTCTTTGTGTTTCATAATTAAAACAGGTACTTTTACATGTTGCTAGTGGAAATGTAAATTTGGTACACCCTTTCTTGTAAATCTACTTGACAATGTCTATTTAGAGCATTAAAAGTAATCATTAGGTTTACTTCTAGGAATTATTCTGAGAGCACAATTCTAAGCACCCCCTAATTTTATGCCCAAACTGCTCATCCTAGGATTGTTTACAGCACAAACATTGGCAACAACCTAGGAATGGTTCTATGTTGGATTAGACTGACATATAATCATACACTGGGATCTTTTGTAAAGATTAAAATTTTATTTATTTACTTATTTTTTAGACAGAGTCACCTTGGGTAAAGTGCTATGCCATCACAGCTCATAGCAACCTCCAACTCTTGGGCTCAAAGGATCTTTTTGCCTCAATTTTTCTATTTTTAGTAGAGACAGAGTCTTGCTTTTGCTCAGGCTGGTCTCGAACTTGTGACCTCATGCAATCACCTGCTTCGGCCTCCCAGAGTGCTAGGATTATAGGCGTGAGCCACTGCGCTTGGCCCATGATTAAAATTTTAAAGCAGGCTGGATGTGCTGGCTTACATCTGTAATCTCAGAACTTTGGGAGTCCAAGGTAGGAGAATGGCTTCAGACTAGGAGTTCAGAATCAGCCTGGGCAACATAGAGACAACCTCTCTCTCTCTACAAAAGAAATTAAACAGTTAGCCAGGCATTGTGGCACACATACACCTGTAGTCTCAGCCACTCAGGAGCGTGAGACAGAAGGATGGGATGAGGCCAGGAGTGTGAGGTTACAGTGAGCTATGATGATGCCACTGCACTCTAGCACAAATAACAGACTGTCTCTAAAATAAAAATAATAATGATTAAAGTAATATTTAAAATAACATGGACATTTTAGTGCTATGACATTAAATTTTTAACAAGTGAGTCTTTTGAAAATAAAAATAATAATGATTAAAGTAATATTTGAAAGAACATGGACATTTTAGTGCTGTGATGTTACTTTTTTAACAATCAAGATATAAATACATACATGTGTATGTGTGTGTGTATCATAGTAGCCTAAAAGCAATCCTCCTTACACTGTATACAAGATGAAAATGAATGCCTCAAAATACAAATAGTAGCTGCCATTTGGAGGCAGCATTATAGTGCTTTTTCCTACTATACCCTACTTGTTTATATTTCCATGGTTTTATTGTCAAGTATGTTTTACTATTATAATGGGGGAAATTCCTATGCTCCTAATACTGTTCCTTGGAATTTTTTGGGTTTTTTTTTTTTATCAAGCTCAGGTGAGTCTTCAGCATACGTATCCAGTTGAATAAGTGTTGGAAAGGGGGGTGTGGTGGGCATGGCTCTTACACACCACTGGGATAGTAGGAAGGTCGTTAGGATGAATACTTTCTCTCCCAACATTTTATTCTTTGGAAAAAAAAGAAAAATAGAGAAAGGTGATAGACTCCTTCACCAAACAAAAGAACAGACAAAGCAGCAGGCATTTATTAAGAACTCGATGCATGCTAGGTTAGTGGGGAAAGGTCAGGAGCTGACTGTGGTGAATGGCTGGATGTAAAGCAGGCTGGTCACACTTCATCCCCAGCTGCTTTGCAGGACCTCCTCAGCTGGGCTGCAGCTCAACAGTTGGTCTTTCTACCTGCAGTTTTGCAACAATACTTATCTCCCATCCCTCTGCGAACCCTAATCCATTTTCTAGATTGTAGCAAGAATGATCTTCTTAAAAATTTTAAAATATGTTTATTTTTATTATATAATTTAACATTGAACACTTTAAGAAATGAAATAATTACAATAATTTCAAAATACAATCTCTGGATTCAGTAAATATGAAAAAGATAAAATGCTTAGGACACCCATAACGAAGGAGGTGAAGGAGATCTACAAGAAGAACTACAGAACACTGAGGAAGAAATCCTAGATGCCACAAGCAAATGGAAATACATCCATTCTCATGGATTGGTAGAGTCAACATCTTTAAAATATCCATACTACCCAACATAATTTATAGATCCAACACAGTTCTCATCAAATACTAAAATCATTTTTCACAGATCTAGAAAACTAACCAAAGCTTCATTTGGAACCAGAAAGAGCTAAAATAGCCAAAGCAATCCTAAGCAAAAAGAGCGAACCTGGACAGTGGCTCAGGCTTGTAATCCCAGCACTCTGGGAGGCCGAGGCGGTGGACTGCCTGAGCTCACAGGTTTGAGACCAGCCTGAGCCAGAGCGAGCAAGACCCAGCTCTAAAAATAGCCGGGTGTTGTGACAGGCACTTGTAGTCCCAGCTACTTGGAAGGCTGAGGCAAGTGGATTGCTGGAGTCCAGGAGTTTGAGGTTGCTGTGAGCTATGACCCCACCGCACTCTACTGAGGGTGACAAAGTGAGACTGTCTCACAAACAAACAAAAAAGCCTGATCTGAGAACTAGGTGAAAGAGGCATTACGTAGAACGAGCTAGTGTTACTAACATAGGACTCCTTATGCTAGCAAGGAACCACATTTAAAAAGCCTTAGTGTTACAAAAACAAAACATTTAGGGTAATACTTATGAGTACAAGCATAACTGGTTCTTTGGCTTCAACAGATAATCATCTTTGAAATGCTAACAGCAGGTTCCAGCTGTGGTTCTTCTCTGTTCTGAGAAGGTGCAGGTGACCCTGAGATGATTTACTGATTTTACCTTCTCAAAGTGCTCTTTGGAAGCAGTCCGATTTGGTTTGATTATAGGAAAAACTAGTGTCCAGTTTGCTGGGCAGTTTTCTCCATGGACTTCTACCTACTGGAATGTCTTCACTAGAGGGTCTCTTCCTCCCAGGAGATCATTGACATTCAAACGCTTGGTGGTTTCACTGGAGTCAATGATGAAGAGCCCTCTTAGTACAAGGCCAGGACTTTCCACGGTCTCAGGAAATTCGTTTCATCAAATCTGAGAAGAGTATAATGTTCATGTGGCCCAAGCAGCCATTCCTCCTTAGATATTTAACCAAGAGAGATGGCTAAAGTGGGAGCCCACTGAGACTACAACAGCTTCACAGTTTACATTGTGTTATTCATTGGCTTTGCTGCTAAGAGCAACATTTTCTGGAGATCACACAAAGGTGTGATCTCATACTAACCCACTTGGACTCACGCAGGTGAAAAGCCTCCCTTTGTCCAGCAAATCCACACTGCTTGCGCTACTAGTCTATTGGTCACTTGGTAGCTACTAGCTTATCAGATCAAAAAAGAGTATGTATAGGCCAGGAGTGGTGGCTCACGTCTGTAATCCCAGCGCTGTGGGAGGCCGAGGCAGGTGGATTTCCAGTGCTCACAGTTTGAGACCAGCATAATGAGTGAGCCAGAGAAAAGACCCCATCTCAACCACCAGGAAAGAACACACCGCCGGGCGTAGTGGCGAGCCCCTGTAATGCCAGCTACTTGGGAGGCAAACCGGCCCACTCATCTTTACAAGTAAGTACAAGGGAAAAAAATAAAATAAAATAAACAAACAAAAAAAAAACAAGGAAACTGAAAGCAAAGCCAGCTTGAAAAAAAAAAAAAAAAGAGTATGTATACATATTTGTGTATATATGTAAATATTTGTGTGTTTGTACATATATATGTATATGCACATACTATTTTGATTGGATAAGCTGTATATATATATACACACATATTTTATATATATATATATATATTCTTTTTTGATTGATATATATATATATATATATAGGATTTGGTGCCAGGCTTGGCTTCAGGCATCCATCGGGGATGTGAAAAAGACTGGCAGATAAGTGGGGGCTATGGTATGTATATATACATAAAGAGGTTTTTATTTATTTATTTTTTTGAGACAGAGTCTCACTTTGTCACCCTTGGTAGAGTGCCGTGGCGTTACAGCTCATAGCAACCTCCAACTCCTGGGCTTAACAATTCTCTTGCCTCAGCCTCCTGAGTAGCTGGGACTACAGGCACCCACCACAACGCCTGGCTACTTTTTGTTGCAGTTGCCACTGCTATCTTAGCTGGCCAGGGCTGGGTTTGAACCCACCACCCTTGGTATATGGGGCCGGTGCCCTACCCACCTACCCATTGAACCACAAGCGTTGCCCAAGAGGTTTTGACCGATGGTTTCTGATCCTTAAAAAAAAAAAAAGACATCTTAATCCCACAATGGGGAGTAAATAATGATTTATTAAATGTTTATAAATAATCTTTATAGACACATGGAAACATTTGTATAATACTAAGTTTTTAAAGAAGCACACAAACTACAGGTACAGAAAAGCAGACCTCTGAACATAAAGAGAAATGCACTGTAGCATATGTTTGCCTGGTAACAACACGGAAAGGAAATACGTTGAAATGTATGTGGAGGTTATCTCTGAGAGTCATTGTGTGGAAAATTCTTTCTTTACCTTTTCCAATATTCCTCTGAATGAGTGTGTATTACTTCGTTTTTTTAAACACCAAGAGTTATCAAAAAATCTTCATAATAAGATCAATTATTTATATGTAGGCAGTTGCTTCAGAAAATATTTTAAGACTAATGGCTAAACCTAGAGGCAATTAACCAATAGCACAGTTACTTGAGTGGATCAGGGGAAAGGCTGATTTGGGCTGCACCACAGAATCACCTCTGGAAATAGGCACCAGCCGCAGTTCAGACAGCTAGGCTGGGAAAGTCCCTCACCTGCACCCATCTCAATGGAGCGAGGAAGTGGCTTTTATTTTGCTTAACAATAGGTCCGGTGATAAGCAAAACTGCCCTCCTCCAAGCCTCCCTGAAGAGCCAAAAGGCTAAGGAAGATCAAAGGAGCCTTTAGACACTCCCCCAACTTCAAAGGTTTCTCCTCTGGGAACTCTTAGGAGAAGCGGCTTGTTTATACATTACTTAGAGACTTCCATGCCTGTCTATCAATATAATGTTACAAATATCATGGTCGCCTTATCCTTTCCATTCTCTTACCATAGTTTCCTTTTTTTCTTTGAAACAGAGTCTCACTCTGTCACCCAGGCTAGAGGGCTGTGGTGTCATCATAGCTCACTAGCAACCTCAAACTTCTCCTGCCTCAGTCTCCCAAGTAGATGGACTACAGGTGCCTGCCATATTGCCTGGTTAACTTTTCCATTTTTTAGTAGAGATAGGTCTCCCTCTTACTCAGGCTGATCTCAAACTCCTAAGCTCAAGGTATCCTCCTGCCTTGGCCTCCCAGAGTGCTGAGATTACAAGCATGAGTTACCCACCACACTGGGCCTTGGTGGCATTTTTGGGTTGACAGTTTTCAATACGTATTAAAATGAGGAACAAATCAAAATATGTTGGGAATAGAGATCTATATACCCCCGAAACTATTGTGGCACTATTCTCAGCATGACTTTTCCCCTCCTTTATAAATCAAGTTTTTTGTTGATTTTATTGTTTCTATATTTTCTCACTCGAAGAAGAAATGAAACAAGCATTTTATTTCATGTAAATTGTGTTTCAATGCAATACAAGGTCTACAAAATCACTTACCTATCCTGAATTGGTTTCATAGACTCAGCCCCACAACCATGGAAAATCTTCCTTTCCCTAAAACACTTCATACAGGATGTGTTGAGCTAAAGCCAAAATAATTCAATAAGCCATGTATATGTAGACTACTGGGGTGTTGTTGAACGCATTGTCTTGAAATGTTTATTTCAATAATAAAAATGCATCTGTAGTGATTATTTTGAGCAAAATAATCTTAATAGTAAGCATATCATATATGTAATGAGAAGCCCTATACATAGTTAAAGAGGTTTATAACAAGAGAGACATCTACATTCTGAAAAGATGAGGAACGAAGGCAATTTTTTTTCATTTTTTTCTGCTGCCTCTTTGTAACTAAGTATTCACCAACATCAATCTTTTTTTGTTTTTGAGACAGAGCCTCAAGCTGTCACCCAGGGTAGAGTGCTGTGGCATCACAGCTCACAGCAACCTCCAACTCTTGAGCTCAAGCAACTCTCTTGCTTCAGCCTCCCAAGTAGCTGGGACCACAGGCACCTGCCACAATGTCCAGCTATTTTTTGATTGTAGTTGTCATTGTTATTTGGCAAGCCTGGGCTGGATTCAAACCCGCTAGCTCTGGTGTATGTGGCTGGCACCATAGCCACTTGAGCTACAGGCGCCAAGCCAGCCAAGATCAAGCTTTTATTTATGCATTAAAATAATGTATTATGGGGCAGCACCTATGGCTTAGTGGGGAGAGCACCAGCCCCATATACCGAGGGTGGCGGGTTTGAACCTGATTTTCGCCCAACTGCAACAACAATGACAAAATATATATAGCCGGGCACTGTGGTGGGCGCCTGTAGTCCCAGCTGCTCAGGAGGCTGAGGCAAGACGATTGCCTAAGCCCAAGAGTTGGAGGTTGCTGTGAGATGTGATGCCATAGCACTCTACCAAGGGAGACAAAGTGAGACTCTGTCTCTTAAAAAAAAAAAAAAGTATTATGTATATACCAGCAAAAAAGAGGAATAAAACGTAATTTCTACCCCAGAAAGTCTCCTCTGGAAGACGCCACAGGCAAGCAAAGAAGTGTCCTGGGTAAATGCAGGGGCAGAAGTCCAAAGCACTCACAAAGCGGGAGAAGTCTGCTGGGCAGGTGTTGGTGAGGCAGGTGTGGGCCGGGCCAGGTGCAGAGGAGAGAAAGAAAGGTGAGAGAGCAGTGAATTATGGGTAGGGATGAGGGTTGCAGGGACCAGGAGCAGCACGAGCGCAGACACAGAGGCCAGAAATCATCCCGTAGATTTTAGGAACTGTCAGTATTCAGGTCAAAGGTCATTCATCTCTGTAGATCATAATCATTAATTAGCTATTTTGAGTTGAAGTTGGGAATGGCAAGAAATAACTGCAGCTTCAAGGTAAGATCACCAAGAGAGCCTTGTTTACATAGTGAACTTAAGTGGTTGCCTTCCCAGCATTCAATATGCATTCTTCTTCCTAACCCAAACCCAATTTTATTCAGGAGGCAGCATCCCTTCACCACGAATACCTCCAGGGAAAGTCACTCTACTCTTAGCCCTAGGTGGGTAAATTAGTCCCTTTGCAGTGACACTCCTGGAATGGCATGTGGTTTGCTAGAGGCTTTTGGGAAAGTAACTCTGTGAGAGTTATTGAAAGCTTCTCTCTCCCCCTCATAGGGCATGAACCAAGAAGTTCCTCACCCCACATGCTGTGGCAGCCATGTTAAAACTGCAAAAGAAGCCAGCCCCAGGATGGAGCTACTTTATAAATGGAAGGAGAAAGAGACAGCAAAAACTTGGGTTCTGGCTTGGTGCCTGTAGCTCAGGTGGCTAGGGTGCCAGCCACATACACTGGAGCTGGCAGGTTCAAATCCAGCCTGGGCCAAAAAATAGCCAGGTGTTGTGGTGGGCGCCTGTAGTCCCAGCTAGTTGGGAGGCTGAGGCAAGAGAATCGCTTGGGTCCAGGAGTTTGAGGTTGGTGTGAGTTGTGATGCCACAGCACTCTACGCAGGGCAATAGCTTTAGACTCTGTCTCAACCCTCCCCCCCCCAAAAAAAAAACAAAACTTGGGGTTGTCTGTTTTTTTGTTGTTTTGTTTTTTTGAGACAGAGTCTCACTTTGTTAGAGTGCCATAGAGTCATAGCTCACAGCAACCTCAAACTCCTGGGTTCAAGTGATGTTCTTGTCTCAGTCTCCCAAGTAGCTGGGACTACAGCCACTGGCCACAGCACCTGGCCAGTTTTCCTATTTTTAGGGGAGTTGAAGTCTCACTCTTGTTCAGGCTGGTCTTGAACTCCTGACCTCAACCAAAGGCCTCCCAGAGTGCTGGAATTACAGGCATGAGCCACTGCACCTGGCCAGGAGCGACTGTTATAATAAGCTACTATTACCAAAAACAACCAAGAAAGAGTGTTCACATGAGAAGGGCAGGAGAGAAAAATCAAGAGTTTTCAAAAGGGCCGGTTAGGATAAGTGTCACAGAGGAATAAAGTGATATAAGAAATGAAGAGTCTATTTGGGACATAACAGGAGCCTTTTGCCAGAGCAGTATTTGAGGAAGGGCTGGGGCAGAAACCTCCCTGATAGTTGAAGACTGAACCTGAACCTGAGGGGAGGCAGTGGCTGCCTACTGCTGATCAGCTGTTGGTCATGGAAAGGAGGCATATAGGGGGGATGGTAGTGGGAAAAGTCTCCAGATGGAACTTGGTTATAAACTTCTAGGTAGTAGCTAGCAAAGGTAACATGGAAAATTCAGGAGAGATGATTGGGGTGGTCCCACAGCAGACTGAAAGAGACAGCATCAAGCTCACAAATAGGAAGAGGCATTAGTCCTGAAGAAGTGGGCCATCTTCCACCCTCTAAGGCTAGGAGAAAGGAAGCAAGGGTGAGTTCAGATATAGACAGATCTATAGGCCTGGGGGTGGAAGGTGGGGAAGTGCATTTGTGGAATAGTTTGCTTTTCTTAGTGAAAGGGAGGTAAGGTCAACTGCCCAGGAGAGTATGAAGCCATTTAATGGTTGAGGACAGTTGCTATTAGATGAAGCTTGCCTCAGAGACAGGTAAAACAATACTGATGGCTAAAGGCATAGCTAAACTGGAGACCAAGAATTTTCAATGCCTTTAATATATAGGAACATTCAATTCTCTCCAACACCGCTCACCAGCCCAGGTGTATCAATGAAAATCAACCGTCCTGTCTTTAGGCAGATTATGAAAAGCTAGTCTAAAGCTGGAAGTAACAGAAATGAGGACCATTTGACACAGCCCTCTCTGCTTCCGCATACTCCTGTCTAACATACAAGGTCTTAGACGCTTGTGCTAACAAAATCTCTCCCTATAATTTGAAGTGCCAAGTACTGTTCTCAAAGGGAAAGAAGGTTAAATAACAGATTGTCATCCCCTAAATTCAAAGGGAAGAAACAAATCACTAATTAAAGCACTTTACTTGGACATCATAGAGTGTTCCAAAATTACAGATGATAAAATACACCAATATTCATCCCTTGGTTAAATTCTATAGCCCTCCAATTCCTCCCTCCCTCCCTTCCTTCCTCCCCCCCCCCCTTTCTTTCTAGAAACAAATTTAGGGCACTCATTTTCAGGGCTTTTTGTATAATAGATAGGATTGGTGGGGTTAATACCCACATGACATGTTAAGTAAAACTACACATGAACTATAATTGTTCAGTATGTGTGCTATGGCACATAGTAAATAAAACTACACTGAACTATAATTGTTCAGTATGTGTGCTATGGCACATAGTAATGTCATCCGTGAGTCAAGGGAACTTAAAGCATCTTTCCACTACTAATGTCTTCATTCCCACAGTTACTTTTCAGGTAGAATCTACAGCTAGGTTTTCTCCCTTACGCTAGCCTAAGAGAAAACTATCTTACTGTAGAAGGCATTAGAAAGGAATTTTTGTCCTCCCAAGCTAATTTCAGGAAGTTGCTTTAGGATATTGTTTTGAAATTGCTGTTAATTATTTTAGTTGATTTAATGATAAGTTTTTTCCTCCTAAAAAAGTTAAAGTATGGGGGCGGAGGGAGGGTAATTGGTGGGGCCACACCTACGGGGGATCTTAGAAGGGTACAGGTGAACCTTGCTAAATGCAGAATACAAATGTCTTCATATAATAATGGAGAAATTGCCAGGAAGGCTATGTTAATCAGCTTGATGAAAATAGTTAAGATTGTATATGAAACCAGCACATTGTACCCCTTGATTGCACTATTGTGCACAGCTATGATTTAATGATAAAGATAATAAAATTTAAAAAAAACTAGAAGAGAGATTTAGAATATTCCTAACACAAAGAAACGATAAATGTTTGAGGTGATGGATTACCAGTTACATAGATTTGATCATTACATTGAACAATTCTATCAAGATAGCTCATTTGCCCCATAAATACACATAATTTTTATGTGTCAATAAAAACTTTTTAAAAATTTAAAGGAAAACAAAAAAGAAATAAAACGCTATAGTAAGATCTCATAACTGGCATAACTGTGCATAAACTGCTAATGAATATTGAATATTTTAACTTAAGATGCCGAATTATCATATTAAACTTTTAAATAAAAATAAAAAGTAATCCTCACAAGTAACTACGAAACTAAATCTCTATAACTCTGAAATGTGGTAAATTTTCAAACATTTAAAAAAGTAGAGTGAGCATTTTTAGAAGTCCAGAATATGTCACAATTTTTTACAGATAAGGAATCTCAAGGTAATCGGAACCATGATGATTAACTCTTTAGAAGATTTTTAAATTTAAGGACACAATTATCTAATGAAGTTAGAATATTTCAGTCTATAAATGCTTATTGAGCAAATACTATGTGTTAGGTTCTGTTACCAGAATTAAAGATAGAGAAACAAAGCAGACAAAATTCCCTACCCAAACAGAGCTTATATGCCAGTGGGGAAGACAAAGAATAAACAAGATTCAAAAGTAAAATACATAGTATATTAGTGATAAGCATTAAGGAAAAAAATTAAGCAGAGAAGAAATATTTCTCCTATATAGTCTCTGCTACTACAGTAAGAACACAGACTCTTAATCTTAAAATGCAAACATGGCATTTTTTAAATAAATAAGACTTTGTCAGGATAAAAAATTAAAAAACTTCTGAGGAGCTACAAGTTTTCTGAGAACTTTTCCCAGTGTTGAAACAAAGGCCTTCAGGTTTTGAAGAGGAAGAACAGACTAATGTGCTGGCTTAGCAATTGTAGGCTTCTAGTCAAGCAAGCATCTTGGTCACATCACACAGTCACAGAGATTGGTGGAATACAGCAGATCTAGAAGACTCGGGATGTATAGATGAACTATGCCTGCCCAGAAAAATCTGTTGGAAAATATCACAAAAATAAATAAAAATAACAGAGCAAAGTTGGGAAATGCAGACAGAACACCAATAAATCAGGAACAAAAACAGGGTAGAATTAGATCCCAAGGAATATGTCAAAGACGTAATTACTTTGAAGCATAAAACAAGAGTATAAGAACATCACAGTATCAGTGATAAAACTCACTCATCAGGATCTTAAATTCTCACTAAGCTCAGAACAGGCCCTAGAGCTGCCTCAAACGCTGGAGGCCATAGGCTGTGTCTGCCAACTGTCTTCAAGTCTTAGTGGAAGGAAAGTTAACACTAAATTAAAGAGTAGGAAGTCACTTTGGAGTTGCTGCTTCTGTACTATTCCCCTGTGCTAACACGAAAGTGGCTACAAAGCAATGCAAATTTTCTCCTTGATATTCTCTGTCAAATCAAGTAGGATATCAATTCTTAAACAGACACATTTTGCCTACAACTCAAAGTAGCATTTTTCATCTTAATAAATTTTAAAGTACAACTCATAAAAACAGCTTTCTTAAACTTGCTCCCATATTTAAAAAGAAAAACCAAGTGCTCACGTCTCAGAGCTGAGCATTATAACGTTACTCCAGATGGAAACTTAGTGGAGAGCTTGGTGTAAAGAGTAAGGGAGACAAAACCACATTACTAGCAAGCTTTAATCACTTTGGTCTTCACAGTTACTTCTCCTTTCTGAGCAAATACACCATAATCAACGATGCAAATATTATTAAGGTAATGTTATCTGCTGACATGCCAGAAAAACCCAAAGATGATGACAAAGAACGAAAATGTCCCTGAATATAAAGTTATACGTGTAGTTTACACTTGTATAACTAATAGGAAAGGTACCCAAATTACTAAAACATCATCATTACTATCTTTAGGGAGACATCCTCAAAGCGAGATATGAAAAATATCTCCAGAATATGTGGTATCGTATGTGTTCCAATAAATTTCTGGGCCTTATTTTTGTAAGCTACTATATATTATAGTTTATGATCAAAAAGAGTGTTTTCACTACCTACTGAATAAAGAAAAAAACTTCACACATGGGGAAACCACTTGCAAGTGAAAATCATCTATTCTACGTGTACAATAAAAGTTAAGAAAATGAAACACAATTACAGAAAGTATGATTTCTGCACATGTTCTGTGTGACAGGATTTTATTTGTAACAGCCCCTAATTACTGAACAGCTCTAGTTCTATGCAGGCTTCTCAATTCAAATACCATAAATCGTGACACCAGGAAAGAGGCCAACGGTATTTCTATCTCTACTAGAAGAGCTGAAGAATGCACAAAAGGAAAGATTTAAAAAGACTTGGTCTTGGTCAAAAAATAGGAATTTTTCTGCAAACTGACAGAACATGAGCATCACACAATTTTTAAGATGTTCTGTTAAGGATTCCCATCTCCTTCTTATATGCAAGTATTATATAAAAATAGCTGAGACACTGGTTTTCTTGCTGCCTCGTATAACCTCCAGATTAAATAACTGTTCCACTGCAGCCTGAATAATTTTTCTCTAAGGGTCCTCACTCCTTTCTTGGAACTTCCAGATTCTGCTCCTTAACTTCCCATATCGTCTTTAGGGAGTAGCTAATGGTGTTTACGAAATTTTCTAGTATAAAACACCTGTCAACAATCGCAAGTAATCTGAAGTTAGTAATCAACTAACTTCAACTTGTATGTGTATTTTTTTTCTTTTTCTTTCTTTATTTCTTTCCTTTTGAGACAGAGTCTCACTCTGTCACCCTGAGTAGAGCACCCTGGCTTCATAGCTCACAGCAACTTTAAACTCCTATGTTAGAGTGATCCTCTTGCCTCAGTATCCCAAGTAGCTGGGACTACAAAAGTCCACCATAACACCTGACTAGTTTTTCTATTTTTAGTAGAGACAGGGTCTTGCTCTTGCTCAAGCTGGTCTCGAACTCCTGACCTCAAGCAATCCACCCACCTTGGCCTCCCAGAGTGCTAGGATTATAGGTGTGAGCTAACGCACCTGACCACATATGTGTATTTTAAATTAAGGTAATAAAATGCCAAAACTTTTCAGGTATGAAAGTTAAGTCATAAACTACAATATACAGACATAGCCAAGTGCAAGTTCAGGACTTACACAATTACTGGAAGATTTTCCACCTAGCTCAATATGAAGAGTTGACTACTTAAAGAATATCCAGTGTGTAACAGATTACTCAGTGGGGGGAAAAAAAACTGTGACCAATTTTTAAATTTGCTTTTTTAATGTATTCTTTATTCTTTTTTGAATAAGCAAATAAATGTCTGTTTTTCTAATAAAAAAAATGTATACTTGCCTGTCTTTTACAGATACTTAAGTGTTCTATTTTCTTCTAAAATTGAACTAACCCTCACTGTCATTACTCCTGGTGCTATTTTTGTTTCTATGATTATATTTTTGTATTCTGCTCATAATTTTTCTAAGAAAGATAATTAAGTCTATATGTTTAAATACCATTTTGAAATCTAAATATTAATATGTAGGTTATATGAGGAGAATTCTCCCTTACTTTAGGCAGATTTGAAGCTAATTTTAGCGATAATGGGTTCTCGTGCAACGTATTCCCAAAACAAGAAAAATTACAAGGCTGTAAATCAGTAACAACACAGTTCCAGTTACCCAACAAGGCTGAGGTATTGCCACTTCACACATGCTGAGAATAATACTGCAACACAGCATGCATCAACTTTCATCGCATTTCAAAAGTCAATATTTAAACCAAAGGTGCCCAAAGCCAAGACTGTGTTGAGAGCTTCGCAATCTTTTTCTCTACAGTTGTGTGGTCTCGTGGCCCTTCTCTCTATGTGCTTTGTTGGCTAATGCCTTCCCTGTATGCCAATGAACCGGCTTTCCAATGTTTTCATGTGCCTTCCAATTCCAAAAATGTTCCACTGTCAGGTCACAGTGCGGCTGCCTTAAATACTAATTAAAGCCGTTGAGTTCCTTAAGATGTGTTTATCATATCAATACTCTGATGCGTGTGTGTGTGTGTGTGTGTGTGTGTGTGTGTGTGTGTGTAAACAAGAGAACAACACACACCATTTATTCTTTCTATCTAAATTGAAAAATATATTTTCTTTGAAACACATTCACCAAGAATCATCCTTCTCCAGCATACCACCAGATAAAGTCAGTCCCACAGTATTTGAACAGCTTTAATCACAATTACGAATCCTCCATAATTTTTGTCAATTTCCTTCAGTGCTATTAAACTAGGAGAAAACTAGTTTGTAGACCTGACCCTGACCCTGCCAAAAAAAAAATACTTTATAACTGGGACCTCAATTCAAAATATTTTACATAACCTAAGCCAGAAAATAAATAGATTGACATGAACTGACTCTGAGATACCTAGATTTTTGTTTTTATTTGGGGGGGGGTTATGTTTTGTTTTATTTTGGGCCATAGGAGGTTCACCTTAGATTGCTCCAGCTATATTCCAGTTATAAGAAATACCACAAAAAGAACTAACCTTGGTGGAATGCCTACTATGTTAGCTCAACTAATATAACAATATACACAGAAATAAAAAGATGAGTACCCTGTAGTTAAGGAGATAAAG
>CAUYON010032395.1:0-10345 GCA_963573935.1 Arctocebus calabarensis
GTATCAATGTCTTTATATAGTGATCAAGAAAATGCCATGAAGGCTAACTGTAACAGTACGATCAAAACATTTCTGAATGTATATGAATAGTGCCCTATGATTGCACCAATGTACAGAATTATGATTCAATAAAATTATAAATAAAAAAAACAAAAAACCAAACAAAACCCACTAAATTCCTGAATTTTGTCTTTTTTGCCTTATTTTTTGCTTCAGGTTTTTCACCTTTATTTTGATTACTTTCTGAAGAAAAATATTGCTATTAGTCAAACAGAAGAAAGCAGTTTCCAACTGGCAAAACATTACCAAATGAAATACACAATGACAGGGTTTTATTTCAGAAACTCTCTAATTTCTTAATTTTTTTCTTCCCATCAGAACTTTTAGTACATTGACATCAAAGTACTTTCTATGGAGAAAAAGTAGAAAAAAGTAGAGAAGTTGTCCAAAAAGAAATACTGATTGTTTTCAGTGGCTTAGATTTGTTTATGGAGGTATTTGGAACTTCTACATTTTTTATTATTCTGAAATAAAAACAATTCTTGCATGTTAAAAAGATACTAATTGTATCAATAGTTTTTTGTGCCAGAGATATATTTTAGACTACATAAAATGACATGCCAAGTGATGTGGGGTTAGAAATCCCCACATGTATGTCTCATGTACTTCTCATTTGAGTAAGCCACTCATGGGTTAAACTGGCTTTTGCCTTCACAGAAAAAGCAATAGATTTGGGCAACCCTGAGGCAAACACAAAGACTGTTTTTCTGGTTATCCGGGAACAGATACTTTGAAGTTTTTGCAGCCATTGTCTCCTAGGTTCTTGCCTGGAGGCTTGGTCCAGAGGTTGACAAAATGTCTTCACATTATGTCAAATGCCTAAAGATCTTAGCACTGTGAAGAAACAAAGTCAAAGACCCATTTAAGGTAAACTTGTTAAGTACGTGAGGAAATAGTTCTCCTACAGCTCTGCCTCTCTCTTATTTTATGTAGATTTTTTAAGACCTAAAAGTAGAAGAGTATTGTGCTGTTTTCGGGACAGGATACCCTGCCACTTAAGTTTAAAGTCAAATAATGAATATTGTAAATCACAGATTTAAGTGTGCACATGACTGCAAAAGTATATAAGGTTGTCAGAAATAAAGTTAATTTGCTACATGCCACAACAGAGTGTGTAGCCTGCTTCTTGCCCTTCTTAACATTGCATTGCGAATCTACACCTGAGGTAAAGCTATAGCCCCTCGGGTCTCCGGTCACGCTACATAAGGTCTATGAATAACAATAGTCTCGAGCTTGGTAGCACTTTGAGATCCCACATTCCCACTTTCAGAAGCTGGATCTGCTGAAGCCAGTATAGGACCGGGACAGCGGATTTTAACCTGCCACCCATTGCTTCCTCCAAGGTTCCACTGGGCATCCATGGAGTGTGTCCAAGTCCATCACTCCTGAGAGATCTGTGGATTGCAGTGGATGGAGATGTTCTCACAATCACAGCTGTCTCTGGACACACTTTTCAATGCCAGATATCTCAACAAACATCTAGCCCAGACCCCGGGTGTCAGGCAATTAAATCACAAGAGAGCAAAAGCAAATGGAATATTCCTTCCCCCGAAGCTCTGATTGGATCAATGACTTTTAGTGCAGATTTCAGGAAACTCAGCAGCTTTCTGGGGAGCACCGCCTCCCACATCCTCAAACATAGCACTGGGCAGTTCCCTGCCCTTGGAATGCCCTTGACTTCACTTTCTGGGTAGTTGCCACTTACTTTCACTGGCCATGTAATCTCACTGATTGCTCTTTCCCTGAGCATTTTCCAGCTATCCATGCCATCCTTTCCCTTTGGGTCCTCACAAGTCCAAAGGCTCCCTTTGTAGGGTAGAACCATTTGGCTCTTTCCAGAATGCCCCATACCCATCAAAGTGCCCAGAAACCAAAGGGCTTCCTAGGAATCAGGATCTGCCCTCTTTATGAAGGACCTTTGCTCATAAATAGCAATATTTATTTTTTTAACCCCAATTCAGGCTCCTGATGACCAGACTAAGGTAGATGCCCACCTTTTCTCAGTGGCAACCAGCTGGGAAGTGGTGCTGAACAGTGTGCACCACACATGCTCTGTAGCCTATGGTCACTCTGCATGCATGGAGGCTGTTTCCAGACACAAGTCAGCAAGTGCCCTACCTTTGTATGACAATAACTGTTTCCACATGGAGATCCACCCCTCCTCTCCTTCACTTCACCTGTCCCCAGGGAAGCTGGTTCTGTCCTTTAGTCTATAGCACATGACCTGTAGACTAAAGGTAGTAGATTGGCTAAGCCTATCTCTGTTCCTCAAGCCTTAGTAACTGGCTTAAGGGATTGCAAGGCTGCTCAGGGTCTGTCAGCCTTAACAGTGGCATTTTGGTTGACTATTTGAAAAGCAGGGAACGTTCTTCCTTTCTAGGTGAGAAGATAAGAAAGACATGAGGCCTGGGGTCCACTTGAAACTTGCTGGGGAATAAAGCTAAATCATGAGAGGGCACCAGAACTGAAATAAGAGAAAGCAAGGAGCAGGCAGGTTGCAACATTTGAGCCCCACACCAAGCAGAGACAGATGTCAGCACTTTCTCTGGACTGTTTAGTCCACAAACCAACCACCCCTTCCTCAGGCCAGCTGGGTTTGGTTTCGCAGAACTTGGCAGTTCCTACTCTCACTAGCAGAGGGGGAAAGACTGGACTCACCATTCAGTTCTCAGACTTATAATTCTAAGACATTTCTTGACAATTTCAGAAATAACACCCTAACAACCATCTTGCAGGAAGTGAGGGACCTGCCCTCTGGACCTTAGAGGTAGCAGGTCACTCTTAAAAGTACAGTCATGACAAATATGACTGGCTAAAAGCAGGGGTCCACCCTACGTCTAAAGATGCTGCCATGTTCATAGAAGTTCGTGTAATTTCCCTTTCTTATGATGTAATTGGGCTCATCCTTTAAGACATGATCAGCCAGAGGTATGGCATCCCCTGGGCACCAAAGACAGTAGGCCCTCTGGACATGCTTTTCCCAGCTGCATGAAGCCACTCCCCCAACACCAGCCATGTTTCTTGGAGGATCCTCTGACCTCTCATAAATGGTCCTGATTTGGATTCAGGAAATTCTCAAACAGGCCAGAACAACTCACTAATTAAATTCATCCCATCCAAAAAGTGAAAAGACAACCCTTAGAATAGAAGAAAATATTTGCAAATTATATATCTGACATAGAACTTGTATCCAAAATATGTGAAGAACTCTCATGACCCCCAAAAGATAAATACATCAATTAAATTTTTTTAGACCACTCAATTTAAAAAATAAAGACAAATAGCTTAATTTAAAAACAATTGTTAAAGACAACCCGATTAAAACACTCCAAAGGACTTGAATAGTTATTTTCCAAAAGAAGGTATGCATTAATAAATGGCACATAAACACATAAAAAAGTCTGTCTCATTAGCTATTAAGAAAAGGAAGAAGCCACAATGAGATACCATTTCAGACTTACTAGATGGCTGTAATCAACAAGACAGAAAATGACAAGGTGAATAGCTGGAGCAAATGTAAAATGTTGCATCTTGTTTGGAAAATGGTTTGACAAGTTTTCAAAAGGTTAAAGATAGAGTAACAGTAGGGCCTATCCACTCTCCTCATATTTTTACATCAGAAAAAATGGAAACGTAAGTTCACCTGAAAACTTGTACACAAAAGTTCATAGCAGCAAAAAATACTCATAAAATCAAATAAAGAAAAGATAGAAACAGCCCGATTGTTCATCAAATGATTGCACGTGACAAGGATCTTGACAGTAAACAACATGCAGTGTATCCATGCAGTGGTGTATCACTAAGCAATAAAGAGAATGGCATCCTGATATGTGCTACATGGTTAAACCTTGAAAATGCACTAAGTGAGCATAAGTCACCAACAAAAAACTACAACTATACAATTCCATTGATATGAAATAGCCAGCACAGGAAAATTTATAGCAAAAGAATACAGATCAATGGTTCTCTAGGTCTGGAGGCAGTGGGGTAGAGAGTGATTGCTGATTGGTAGGAGGTTTATTGGGGGGGGATAAGAAAAGTGTTCTAAAATCAGATTGTGGAGCCAGGCACAGTGGCACAGTGGCTCATATCTATAATCCCAGCACTTGGGAGACTGAGGTGGGTGAATTGCCTGAGCTTGTAGATTGGAGACCAGTCTGAGCTAGAGCGAGACCCTGTCTCTAAAAAAATAGCCAGGTGTTGTGGCAGATGCCTGAAATCCCAGCTACCTGTGAGGCTAAGGCAAGAGAATCATTTGAGCCCAAGAGTTTGAGATGGCTGTGAATTATGATTCCACAGCACTCTACCAAGGGTGACCAAGTGAGACTCTGTTTCAAAAAAAAAAAGTAAAAAATAAAATAAAACTAGATTGTGAACATGTTTGCACAATTTTGGGAAGATACTATGAACTGAATTGCCCCGTTAGTGAGTGAATTGTATGATATATGAGAATTATATTCCTTATTAACTGAGATATAATGTTTATAGTAATTTCACCCTGGAACTACATTTTCCCTAAGTCAAATATTTATTCTCTCTTCTCTTTCCCATTCCAAATAATTTCCAGCCATGTTTTCCAGTCAAGGCTCAACAAAATTAAATAGCAACAGTGAGTTACTCTAAGTACAAGCCCATGTGGAAACAACCCAAACTTGACTGTAAACGTACACCTACCACCCAAACCCCATTATCTCATTCCCAGGAAAAAAAATTAAAGTGCAAGATTAATTCCCCTTGCAAATTGAAGTCACTTGACTTCAGTGAAGACATTTGAGTCCCCAAAAAGCAAAACTCAAACAAAAACTTGTAGTTAACAAAATTTATAAAGTACTCTTCCCAAATTCTTTTTTTTTATCATTTCATTTTATTTTTATTTTTTAAAAGACTCAAGTATCACTTTTATTGAACAGTATACAAAGCAAAAGGTGCCACATGCCAAGGAGAAACAAGACCAAGAGCCTCACTAAGAAGTACTTTGTTTTTCTTAGGAAAAAAAATTTCTGGACAGTAACAGTTCACAACACTCCAAAAAAATTAATGGCTGAGATTTTCAGGAGCTGGGGACTCAAAAGAAGTGGTGGTATCCTGCTTCATTATAATGGATGACACGGGTCATAAATGTGAGACTTATGGCTATTAAGCCAGAATCAATGGAATGAAACTTCCTTCTAATTTTCCTTCTGTGGTCTGCCCTATTCCACAGAAATGCAACCATATAAAGCCCAGTAGCAGCCAGCTTAGGCTCCAGTCTTCCCCTGGTGTAGGGAAGGGAGTGGAGATCACCCCTGGATTTCCATGCTTTCCTCCTCTTCTCCTTGAGGTGGTTCTTCTGTATTCTCCTCCTCTTCCTCTGCTTCCTTCTTCTCTGGTGGCTTCTCATAAGCCTTTCCTGAGAGTGTAACAATCACTCCATCCCAAGTAGATATTTCAGAAGCCAGACAGCTGGCTTCACCCTCCTGGCCAAGGTTCTTCCTAAAGCCACCATGTGAGAGGATTCGGACCAGAGTCTGAGCTGTGTAGCAGGCCATGTCCTGCTGTTCCAGGGTCATGACTGTGTGTACTCTGAAGTTGCCACTCTCACAGGGGTCAGTGATACCTACGGAACCTGGCAGGAACAGTCCTGCAGCCAGAATCTGTAAGCAACTTCTGTATGCCACATTTAGGGCCAAGGGCTGTCTAGTGGGGTTGTTCACCACAGCATAGTGATCAGTAGGTCAAGGATCCAGGTTGTGAGCAGCTCAAAGCCGGGAAAACGAATCCTCAAGTCCTTCAGCAGTCGGATAAGAACTTTAACTGTGGACTGAGAAGCATTTCCCTCAAACCAGCGGGCATGTCGGATGGCCACTAAGGCACTCTGTAACACTTTTATATCCAAGTGAAGTTCTGGGTCCAGTTTTCGGAGATTGGGTGGCACTGTTGTAATGAGAATCTTCACTGTAGCATCAGAAGAACTGATTTCAAAGCCAGTTTCATTGGTCAGCATGGTCAAAACTTCAGAAGGATCCTGTGCTCTTAGGGTTTTCACAACCTTGTTCCCCAGGGCAGCAACAGCTTCCAATGTTGGCAGAATCTTTAGTATTTCTACCAGGTCAGCCCCATTGTGTCCTGTTGTCATTGTTCCCTTTTTATAGGATCCTACCTGTCGTACTTCTTCAATTTGCACTTCAAATGTTCCTGGAGCACAATCAAATTGTCAATCACATTGTTTATTTTTGTAACCAGAGAAAGGATAGAGGCCTGTTCTGCAGAATTGGGAGCAAGGTCCTGATCCCTCTTCAGCAAGGCCTCACTGAAGGAAGTTTCATCAGGTGCTGGCTTCACCCGAGGAAAGGCCGTTTCACACAAATAGAAATCAAATGGGATATGTGGTACAAAGGGCCTGAACCCTCCTCCTGGGCGTCCTCTGGAACCAAAGCGCCCACCACGACCACGGCCTCTGTCACCCCTCATGGCGAGCTAAATCCAGAACAATGAAGGGCACACCAACAGCCCCACTCCTCTGAGGAGCAGGTATCATTTCATTTTAATTTGCACTTCCCTGATTTGTGATGTTGAGCATTTTTTTAAATTAAATCATAGCTGTGTACATGAATGCAATCATGGGGTACAGTGTACTGGTTTTATATACAATTTGAAATGTTTTCATCAAACTGGTTAACATACCCTTCACATCATTTTCTTAGTTATTGTGTTAAGACATTTATATTCTACACCTAGTAAATTTCACATGTACCCTTGTAAGATGCACGGTAAGTGTGGTCCCACCAATTACTCTCCCTCCACCCATTCTCCCCCCTCCCCTCTCTTCCCGCACCCTTTTCCCCTTCTTCTTGGGCTATAACTGGGTTATGGCTTTCATAAGAAAGCTAAATTCTTATCTGGCTCAGTCTCAGTGAGAATCTCAGCCAGCAGCTGAGACTCCCAGCCTCAGTGTGTGGGTGAAGGCACAGTCCCTGTAGCACTTGTGACTTTCCCTCATTATGATTAGGCATAGAAATTCCCAAAGTTTAGTTTCTGGAACAGCATTAGCAACAGGGAACCTGCTAGAAATGTGGATTCTCAGCTCCACCCCCAGCCCCCTGAATCAGAGACCAAGGTGTGGCCCAGTCAACACACTGTGGTAGCCAACCTCCTCTGGCCATGTGATCCCCTCCCTTGGAGTTTATGGTCTGTGTCATCTCCTACAGTGAGAACAGGCTGGACACAGTGATTACCATCTTCTTTTTTCACTTTGTCACTCTGAGTAGAGTGCCATGGCATCATTATAACTAACAGCAACCTCAAACTCCTAAGTTCAAAGGATCCTCTTGCCTCAGCCCCCCAAGTAGGTGGGACTACAGGAACCTGCCACAATGCCAAGCTACTTTTTCTATTCTTAGTAGAGGTGGGGGGTCTCCCTCTTGCTCAGGCTGGTCTTGAACTACTGACCTCAGGCAATCCCCCTGTCTCAGCCTCCCAGAGTGGTAGGAGTATAGGTGTGAGCCTCTGCGCCTGGCCTACAACCTTCTAATGAATGTAATGTAGCAGAAAAGACAGATGTCACTTCCTAATCTAGCTTATATAGGGACTGCATCCACCCTGGTTGCTCCTGCCTCTGCCTCTCAGAACACTAGCTGCTGTGTGTGATAAAGACACAAGGGCAGACTATGGAAAGTCCCAGGGAGGGTGTATGGAAGCCGTCTCCCTACCAAGCCACTCCATCCAAGCCTGACAAGTCTAGCCAACAGCTTGACTGTGACCTTGTGAGAGACCTTGAGCTAGCAGTGCCCCCTGAGCTGTACCTGAATTCCTAGCCATAGAAACAGTGGGATACTATATAATAATTCTTACTGTGTTAGGCTGACAAGCTGTGTGATGTCACGCCACAACCATAGGCCTCAGGTGATCCTGATAAAGGCTAAAGAATCATCTTTCCTTCAGGCATGGTCAGCCACCACCTGAACCAGAGCTGCTCACTTCCCCTCACTTCCAGTGATGACTTCACCTGTCTCTCAGATTGGCCCTTCACCCTTAGCTCTGATGGGGCTGTTGCGACATCTTTGCCTTGCCTTCCTGGTTCCCTTGCCTTCAAACCCCAATTGTTTCCCATTCTTTTGCAGTCCACTATATTTTGCCCAAGGGATACTCTGAGGAAGGATATAAAGCAATAGTTTCCAGTCTGCCAAAATCGCCTGATGTTGAAACAAATCTTGTCTTGTTGTGTCTAAATCGTGGGGTCCCTTCCCCAAATCACCCATTAACCAAGTCAGATGCAAAAGCAAGAGGCAAAAAAGAAATTTATTGGTTAACCAAGGCTTTCCGCTCCTGACAAGGCAGGATGGCAGAAAAGCCTCGACCGCTGAGGGAAGAGCAGTTTTAAGGGTACAGAAAGGAACAAAGGGTGGGGGTGTTGGGCACAAACTCCTGTGGAGAGCTGATAGGGGGCATAAGGGCCTGGGGAAATATTTACTACCAGGATGGCCTAGGGAAATATTTACTACCGGGGATGGCCTGTGTTAGGCACCCTTATCGCTTGGGGCGGACATACTGGAGCGCAGGTGGGGGAGGAAGCAGGCTGCATATCACCTTGGGCATTCGGGTGTAAATTGAGTCTTTGGTATGCAGCCATAAAGTAACCTTTGATGTGTAGCTGCGAAAGGCTGTGGGGTAAGGTAGAATTAATGAAAGGCTGTGGAACAAAATGAGTGAGTTTTAACAAAATGGAGTCAGCTTGGTTCTTTCAGTCTCTTGTCCTAAGACCTCTTTCTCCATCAGAATGTCCACCAGCCCGAGCCACCTTTGGCTAATGCCACCTCTGCTCACCCTCTCTTATTTTCCTTCAGTTTATGAATCATATTCTCTTGGAGCTGAAGTAAACCTGTATATCCATCAACAGAGTCTGTATCAATTGGGAAGATTGCAGAAAAGCCTCGCCTGCAGAGGGAAGTGTAGAACACTGAGGATTTTAGGTTGGTGAAGTTAGTCAGAAGGTCAGGCCTGGTTGGTAAGCCTGGGTTCTGGTTGCCTAAGGCTGTGGTCTTTGCTCCTGCCTGTGCATCAGAATCCCCTGGAAGCCTTGAATAGATGCTAACTCACACAGACCACACCCAGACAACTGAAGTCACGCTCCCTAGGTGATTCTAACAGTTGTAGGAGGCAAACCCTTAACTGTTTGTAATGGAGGGGGCTCTTCATACAGGCATAAGAGGCTGAGTGGTTTCATAGACCATATCTGTGTCCCCAAACTCAGGTGTTATTCCAGTGTGGTCTCTAGACCATTCTTCCCTTTCTCAGTGAGATAACTTTGGTCCCAGTCACTATTTATAATTCATAGTAGCTTAGATCTTTCTCACCTTTGTAGTGCCTCCTATAAGAGAAATTGGATGGAGGTTGGTCCCCAACTCCCTGTCCTGGCCTTGAGAACCACAAGTCACATTGGTCCAGTCCTTAGATTCACAGGAAGTCTCTCTTCTTGCTGAATCAGTCAGTGTTATCAACAAGGTTCTTCAGGAAGCAGCAGGCCACACACATGTACACACAGAAAGAGTGTCGATAAGATTTATTATGTGTGTACATTGATAGAAATATATACATATTCTGTATTATCAGTAATACTGGATGTCCCAAGTTCTATAAAATATTTACAAAATATTCTCTATGTGTTGGTCACCCATTTATAAAATTTTGTAATAAATATTTAATAAATAAAGGTTCATTTAGCTACAATTCCCTGTTTTCTCTATGTAAGGTGACTTTTGGGACATCTTGTATATAATGTGGAGATACGTTGTGTATATATGTACATATGTGTGTATGAGATTTTAAGAAGCTATATTCATATTTATTTAGGGAATTCTGTGCACATACTATGTGTTAAGAGGTCTACTTTAAGAAACCGGCTCATGTGACTGTGGGGCTAGCAAGTCTGGAGTTGGTCTGGCAAGCAGAATTCTGTTACAATCTGATGCAGAATTCCTTCTTCTTGTGTGTGAGGGCCTAAAATGGGCGCCCAAGCCAGGCTTAAATGTCAGAACACAGCCTGGGGACATCTACCCACCTCCTCCCAGCACAGAGAAATAATTTTCCGGATTGACCCCTCCCCTCCTTTGCACACTCCCTGTTACAGCCCAAACCGCAACTTCCCGTTGGCCTAGCTTTCCTACCGGCACAAAAGTTAATTCCATGCTGAAGCTTAAAATGGCGCCTGCTCCCGCACCTGCACACAAAAGGTAGGCGCCTGTTCCCGCGCCCGTGCAACCAGCTAATAGCCGGAGCTTCAAACCTGCCTATCAGCAAACGACACGCT
>CAUYON010032397.1:0-15666 GCA_963573935.1 Arctocebus calabarensis
AGTTTTCGGGTTTAAAACCAGCCTGTAACAGCCAAATGGGGTCCTTCCCCCGAGCGGCTGAGGGACCCTGACGCGTCAGCAATAAACCGCCTCTTGCCTTTGCATCTTCTCAGGAGTTAGTGACTGTCTTCTTGGGGGTGCCCACCCTAGTTGGAACCCAATTTAGGGTCCAACAGAACCAGCCAGTCAGCAGACACAATTGCCCAGCCAGCTCTTTGCCACCACCAAACTATCTTTAAAAATTCTTTCTCCCAAATTCTTGGGGAGATGGGTTGGAGAACTTCCTCTCGTCTTCTCTCATGGTGGCTACTATGATATTAAACTCTGCCTTCACTGTCACACCTGCTGTGTCAGTTACGGGCAGCTGGCAATGAACCTGCCGGTAAGGACATCTTGATTTGTAAAGATGGTCAGTCTTTATAGTGAAATGATAGAGAAATTGTTAACTCATGGTTTTTCAATAAAGGTTAAAATTAAAGAGGAGATCTCTTTCTCTCTTCCTCTTTCTCTTGCCAGCAGGCACCCTGCGGATTTCTTTTTTCACAAACCACTGAAGAGCCCAGCAGACAGAAAGGAAATGTAAATTTTCTTTACAATTGCCAGCGCTATTGACTAAATCTGCTTTTTAGTATTTGTTCCTATAGCCTGCAGGGTTCCTGAGTGATCTGCAGTGAACAATGTGGTATGAACATCAGGCATCAGGGTCAGAAACTCCTGTTAAAAGTCTGTCTCCAATCTTGCTGGAGGAGAAAAAAGGAACTGCAGCACTCATACTCACAATACCTTATGATTCTGCTGCAGTTACTTTTTCCTCTTTCCGCTTGACCTCAGCTTCTGGCATATTTTTTTTCTTTGGGATGCCATGACATCTCCCTGCTCTCTTTTCTCCCTCTTTTCCCCCATTCTTTTCCATTCTTTTGCCTTCTCTTTCCTTCTAATAAGACAAAATAAACTTTGTACTTTTGTATCTTAATCTTGGTCTAGAAAAATTCTTTTCTTGTCCCACACAGAGAACTCACTAGCTTTCCACCCTAATAGACTTATAATCTCATGTGTAATTTCTGCCTTTGTGAACGTATAAAACCAACCTGTAACCTGGCTATTGTGATGATATTTTCTCAGAAAACACGTGTCATACACACTGGGCTCCGAATAAATCTCTTTAAATTATTGTTCATTCCCTTAACCAAAGTGACCTATGAAAAATGGAGCTGAGGTATAGAAACAGCCTAGGTGCTGACAAGTTCATGTTTGGCTTGCTTGAATACAGTTTGAAAGGTTAGCTGCCTTTGATTGACTACATCGTGAGTGGTACAAGGGCAGGTGACAGCCTATTTACACATCCAGTTAGGTTACAGTTCCCTCTGTAGGCAGAAACCATAGACCAGACTTAAATATGTAAGGAGGCATCTTTAGACTAAACTTAATTTAACATTCTCATACTTTCTTTGGAAGTTACTGAGATGGTACTCCAAATTTGTGAATAAAAGGAAAAAAAATAGAGGCTCGGGGCCTGTAGCACAGGTGTTATGGTGCAAGCCATGTACACCGAGGGTGGTGGGTTCGAACCCAGCCCTTGCCAGCTAAACAACTGCTAGAGAAAAATAGCCAGGCATTGTGGCGGATGCTTGTAGTCCCAGCTACTTGGGAGGCTGAGGCAAGAGAATTGCTTCAGCCCAAGGGTTTGAGGTTTCTGTGAGCTGTGATGCTATAGCACTCTAAGGGGACATAGTGAAACTCTGTCTCAAAAAAGAAAAAAAAAAAAGAATATGTGGGGAGTAGGACATAGGAAAGGCAACCCTGAAAAGAGCTAAAGAAAATAACTTCAGATGATTATCTTTGTGCTTCCTCTGTCTATATAGACCAGCAGAAAACACACGTGCACTCGAAAATCTATTTTTCGATTAATCTCACATCAAAATTTTGGATTATGGGCAGAAAATGCAAAGTGTGAGCAAAAATCAAATCTTAGCACCCCCACCCAAATGAATAGATTTCCTCTTGTCCGAGGGGAACCTTAAATTTGAGTTGCTAACCATGAGGAGAAGGGAGGTCAAACACATCATGCCCCCTTCCTGTGGTATTACTCTTTGGTTACAGCAAGACACTAAATCATCAACAAGCTTAAGGCCATGCAAGACAAGGCAAAAACCACACCTGATCAAAAATTTTCCGTGATTTCTTTGGTGCTTATAATCAGGCAGATTATTGGGATAGACTTGCAGGGACCAAGCAAAGCTTCCCCTTCACTGTTTGAAGGTATGCTGAGAAATCAACTCTCAAAAAAGATAAAGTGGAGAAAAGTCACGCCAATTTGTTCATGTGCACGCTGAGGAGAACCACAGAGTGATTACCCCAAGTCCTCAATGGGATTCAGAACTTCATGTACCATTGAAGTCAGAATCTCTCTCTCGAGCTCCTAAGTCCTTGGTCTCAGAGAGTCGAAGAATGAATCCATGGAGCATGTAAGTAAACAAGGGGGCAGATTGTTGTTGATAGATAAGGGGGAAAAGATGCCAAAGCCTTCCGCACACAGAAGAATGGGGGCTTGATCCTGGCAAAACCAGTTAGGTGGCCAAGCAGGTTTGGGGGAGGAGGGGAGTACAGGCCTAGCTAGCAAAGGGGTCTCATTATGTCAATAGGATCTCACAGGCAACGTCCTCCAAGAGAATAGATGGCAAACGCATCTGTCTGACCTTTAAAGATGCTAGACTCTCAGTTAATCTTTCCTAGATCCAAAAGAAGGAAGGCCTCAAGGAAAAGTGTCTCTATCAATGCAAATTTTCTCGACAGATGCAAATTTCCCCCACAAAAGACTGCTTTGAAAGGCTACTTCTGTTTGCAGGCCTTCTGAACTGCCATCTCAAAATATGTCAAACAAGTATATTTTGGAGTGAAATATTTTGATTTTCTTCATACTCAGCACCACTAATTAGTGCTCTATGCAAAGCAGATTCATAGGAAATTGCAAAGCTTTTATGAACTCCAGGGAAGGTCCTTCCAGGCACAGACTGTGGCTTACATCTGAGAAGTGCAGGGTTAAGATCTTCCCTCAAAATGCTAAGGAAAGGAGCCTCCGCACTTCCCCTCTGTGAGCCTCTTGAGAACAGGAATCAGATAATTAGCTGTGGCTTGCCCAACATTTCTGCATTCAAGAACAAACAATCAACATTAGATTAAGCCATGTGAGCTACGGGAATGCCAGAGTCTCCTGGTGACTTTGAGTGGTTTCCACCTGACATTCTCTAACTCCTCACTAAATTGTGGTGGGCTAAAGTTAAGCCATGTTCTTTCTGTGTTTTAAAGTAGTTTTATTTGAAAACTTTTAACAATGCTTTACATTCTTCACTGGGCATTAATATATTTGTCAAAGTGTCAGAATCTCAGGCAGCTGTCTGCATTCTCAGTTCTGGGTGTACTCTTGGCCAAAGAAAGACCAGACCCAGAAAAGCAAGGCAAGTGTAAAACAAAGTTTATTGAGAAAGAGTGAAATAGATTTACAGATCAAGAGCGAGATACTGAGAGATCAAAGATTGAAAATAAAAGATTATTCCAAATAGTGAAGGAAAGGAAATCGGAGTCCTGGTTCTGTGTGGGCATCGTGGCCTTTACTTCCACCCATGGGCAGGTGAGCTGAGTTCAAGGAGTAAGTCAGCGTGTGGGTTAAGGTGGATGGGAATTTCAAGGGTCAGAGAGGTAGGGATTGGCACATTCACTCTTTCCTAGGGAGGGAGAGAAGTTCATGTGTTCACTTCTTCTAGGAGGGTCTGTTCGATTTGGGTGGGTCCCTACATGACCACTATCTGATACAGGTTTACAGAGGAAGACATGTTTGCCAGAGATAATGAAAAGAACTCATTGTCATGACAAGAAAGTGATACCAGAATTTCGTCCTCAATACATCCCTGGTCTTGGGGATTCAAAGAATGAACCCACGAACCACAAATCAGTGGTAAGACAGGATTTTTATTAGTCAGAAAGGAATACAGAAGGGGTAAAAAGGCTCTAGAACCTCTGGCAAAAGGGTAGCCCCAAGTTAGAGATCTCTCTAGTGGAGCCTTTGTCTAGGGGCATAGATTACATTTTTGACCAGAACTTGGTAGGTGTAAACACATCTTTTGTTGTAGCCTCAGTCGTGGAGATAGAAAGATGGACCCCAATTTGATGCAATAATTGATAAAATTTATTACACCTGCAGGGGGCTGATGCCACAAAGGCATGCAGCCCCGAATGCCAGGCGGGCAATCCTTTTATATTATTGTTCTTGCGTGGTCAGCAAAAGCAAGCTAGCGTCGTACAGAAGCTAATCATAGCAGTTAAAGCAGGGTCGCAGGGTGGGGGTACATATTTGCTCATAAATCATAAGATACATCACAAGTTCATTACTTCATGGTTCATACATAGTTCAGGGGTACAAGGGACGGGCATAGGAGTTGGGTAAGCTTCTGAGGAACTAGGGACACATACCTCCCTGCTTATCTCTCCTCCGGAATCTGGCTCCTCCACCCATGTAGGGGTTGGGGCCGAGACACAACAGCACTTCCCTTGAAGGGTGAAGGGTTATAATTTTTAAATCTATGGGTTTGGGGGATTAGTGGCAGGGATGGGGGCTTGGTGTAGGGACAGGGGGCTTGGTTGTTACACCTCTAGCTCTTTGGCTTAAGTAATTCTCCTGTCTTAGCCTCTCAAGTAGCTGGGACTACAGGCACCTGCCACAACACTATTGTGGTTACTTTTTTGTTGCTGTTGTCATTGTTGTTTATCTGTGTATCTCAGGTTTGAACCCACAACTCTCAGGGCATGTGACCAGCACCATAACCCTGTGCTACGGGTGCCCAGCCCTCTCTGCCAGGTCTTTCTGCTGACTCCTGTACATCTTTGGCTAGTGCATGCACTGCACAGTCCTACACACTGGGAAGTTAAGCAACAGACATGTATTTCCCATGATTCTGGAGGTGGGAAGTCCAAGGTCAAGTGGTCCAGCAGGGCTGGGTCCTCCTGAGGCTGTGCAGAAGCGTCTGCTCCTCCCTCTATCCTGTTCCTGTGGATGATGTCTCCTGCTTTCTGTCTTCATGTCTCCCGTCTCTGTTCGATTCCTACCTGAACACCAATCATACTTGGCCGGAGCTCACTTTAATGACCTAGGTTAACCCCACACAGTCACATTCAGAGGGGTTAGAGCTCTGACATATCAATTTTAAAGAGATAAATCTCAGCCCATAACCCCCCAGATGATACACTTTATGGGGCAGGTCTTGCAGAGAAAATTTACACACACAAGCCAAGCCTGAGCCCGTAACTCTCAAAGACTCAGTGGGAACCTGGTGTTTCCTTCCCATTCCTCCTGCCTCAGGGGTATGAGGTGATTGTCTTTCCCCCCTCTGACATATCACGGTCTAAGTGAAAACAGCACAATTAGTTTATATTTTAATATGAGGTTAAATGAGAGTAATGAAAGGAAGGAAGGGAAGGAGGGAAGGATGAGAGAGGAGAAGGGAAGAGGGAAGGAGGAGGAAGAAGGAGAAGGAGGGAGAGTTACTGAATATCCTGAGCTCCAGTGCCATGTAGGGTTGTGCATCTGTGATCTCACATAGTCCAAGAACAGTCTTAAGTTGTATCTTTGCCATTTTGCAGATGATAAAGCTGGACGTCAGAGGAGGAGATCCAGAGGGTCTGGAGGTGCTGGGCTCCCAACTGCAGCACCACGGGCCATCTTGCCTGTAGGAAGAACTGGAACATCATGGGGCTTAGATCACTTAATTGACATCACCTCCTTCTGTGGGAAGTGGCCGGGCCCCAAAAGGAGCCCTGTCTGTGAAGGCTCCTTTCTTGTGAGGTCACTGTTGAGGCTGTGCCACCACACGTGCACTTGGCTGTAGACAATAGTCACCACCTCACCACTGAGCAGTAAGCCTCTCCAAGCTCCTGGGAATTAGGATGAGTATATGGGTGGATGTAGGGAATAGATGGGTAGTTGATGGATGGATAGATGGATGGATGAGTGAGAGGTTGGATGGGTGGGTGTATAGTGGATGGGGGTATGGGTAGTTGATGGATGGATAAATGGGTGGATGTGTGGATAGATGGACGAGTGATGGAAGAATGGATGGGCGAATGGATGGGTAGATCAATCAATAAATTGATGAATGAATATCACACACCCTAAACTCTGAGATTTCCCAGAAAAACAGCCTAATAATACTATTCCATACCCCATTTCTCATCCTGAGTTCTTGCACAAACACCACTCTCAGACCCTGACTAATTACAGGAGAAATTAAAATGCAATCCCTGCAGCAGCTCTGACCACAGAACTCTTCATGCACCTAATTCCCAGGGGCTTGGAGAGGCTTACTGCTCAGTGGTGGTTCCAGTTCTTCCCATGGGCAAGAAGAGAGAGCAAATTTTCACAGAGGACACATCAGCAGCTGCCACTAGAGGGCGTCCACCTCTTAGGGAGGAAGTGGAGGGAAGCAACAGGATGTCTTATGGCCCAGAAAGAGCAGACACTACAGTCCCAACAGGCACCCCCTAGAAAGAGCAGACACTACAGTCCCAACAGGCAACCTCGGGAGCAGTGGGACCTGCTGTGAGGGCCCCTTGGCAGTGGGCTTGCTGCAGAATCACACGCCCAGCCCTGAGAGCTCCCCTCCAGGATGGAGTTCCACAGAGAAGGGATTCTGCTTTAACCAGACTAGAGCCAGCAGACAGAAAGGAGGCCAGGGAAGGGTGCAGGCAGAGGATGAGAGCCTTGGAAGCAGCACCATTCTCCACACTGAAGAAAAATAAGACCAGAAGGAATTCCTTGAAGACAGAAATGATCCTTGGAGCCACACCAACTCCTCGAGTTCAGGGAAATGTATTCCACATAAAAAGGAGCAATAGAAAAGTACTAAGTCCAAACCCATAGAAGCTTTAATTAGACAACATCCCTATGATGACAGAGGAGCAGACGGGTTCATTTTTATTGGGCTCATTTAAAATAAGTTAAATGAAAATAATAGAATAGAAAAAAAAACAAAAATCAGATCAGCAGAACACAGAAAATTTGAAAGAGCTCAGGAATATGTTTAGAAGAAAATAATCAGAAATGATAATAAACTCAAATAAACAAAGAAGACAGAAGGAAAAATTACAAATAAAAAATGCAGAGATGGAAAGATTTGAAAAATGATAAATACCAAAGTATAAATATCTGACATAAATAATAGGTACCCCTGGAAAGAGAAGTCAAAACAAGAAGGAACAGAAGAAAACTTAAAAGCTATAATTCAAGAAACCTTTCTAGAAACTAAAAGGAAAAAAAAAAAAGAGCTTGACTTCTGTAGTTCAGTGGCTAGGGCATCAGTCACACACACTGGAGCGGGTGGGTTCAATTGCCAAAGCCTGCCAAACAACTGCAACCAAAAAATAGCCAGGTGTTGTGGTGGGTGCCTGTAATCCCAGCTACTTGGGATACTCAGGCAAGAGAATCCTCAATCCCAAGAGTTTGAGGTTGCTGTGAGTTGTAACACCATGACATTCTACCCAGGGTTACACGGTGAGACTATGTATAAAAAAAAAAAAAAAAAAAAAAAAAAAAAAGAAAAGAACTCTCAACTCCACTCTGAAAGAGCAAGGCCTGTGTCTGAGAGTATGGGCCCACATGATCAAGATATTTCAGTAAATTTCTGAGGTTTAAAAAAAAGAAAGAAAGAAAACCTTTTTGGGGGTTCAGGCAAAAATAGTAAGTGACTTATAAGGGAGAGAAAATTACACGATTGTCATTCTTTTTGGCAAATACACTTTATGCAGGAGGTAAATGGAGTAGCAACTCTGATAAATTAAAGGAAAGAAAATATAAGCCAGTGATTTTACAGCCAGAGAAACTTTCTGTCAGTTATCTATTGCCTGCTACCAATGTGGGAAATTCTCAAGGAGCCCTTTCTGATATCTCAGAAATAGGTTCTGAGAGAAGCAATTAGAGGCACAAGAAGCACCCAGGACACTTGGCAGAGGCTGCAGCAAGCACGAAGCTCATTCCGAAAGGAGGGAGAGGGTGGTGTCTACGGGCTGGGTTTTTGCCCTGGACCTGAGAAACTGCATGGGGGAGATGGCACCCATGAGTAAAGCAAAATGAAACAAGACGAACAAAGCTTCCACCATCAGTTCAGTGTTGTATGCAGTTTGCTGCTGATGTTCTGAGGCTGGTGGTGTTTGACACAGAACAGAACAAGTAAGCGGCTGTGAGATGCACCTGTCAGGTCACCCCAGGGGTCTGAGAAGCAGGGTTGTCAGTGTTTAGGGAAGGAGATAGACTGATGGGTGAGGGGCTGTGCACCTGTTACCCTGGGCCTACATTTGTCCTGGGCAGGTCAGCAGGAACTCTGGAGCTGTGCCGTTTCATGTATGTATTATGATTCTCTCCTCTCTAGATGCCCACAACACCCACCGGTCCACAGCAGTCAGGTGGGCAGCACCCTGAGCACCTGAGCAGTGGTTCTGAAGCAATGTTTGCTGCAGAGAGACAGAGTGTCTTGAGAAAATGTGACTTCAGTCTCTAGTGAGAGATGTGCAGGAGCCTGGTGTCCAGGAGGTGACAAGGAGCAGGGCCACCCTCCCCCAGGTCATGTCAGGAGCACCCAGGGGCCCATGGACCAGAGACGGAACAATGTGAGTTTGAAAAAGAAAGAAATTTTAGTTAATGAGAATGTGTCAGTGATGTTTGCAACCAAGAGTTCATACCACTATTGACATGTGACCGGTGGCCACCAGGGCTGAGGGGAACCAGCCCATTTTAATAAAAATTGCTAAATAAAGGACAATAATTATCAGAAATCTACCTCTGTTACTCATGTTGGTAACCAGGCACTGTATGATGTGTCCTAATGAGAAGTGAAGAAGAACCAGGAGGGGGAACCCACAGGTGAAAACGCATTTAAGTGACCTAACACATTCCAAGGTGGGACGGCCAGGCTGTACCCCTAGGGGTGAAGAAACATTCAGACATGGTGTCTGGGGAGTCAGATGGTGGTTACCTGGGGGAGAGGCAGTGGGGATCAGCTGGGAGGTGATGCTTACAGGGTGCTGACCTCATGAAGACTTATGCATTATGTTAATTTTGAGGACTTTATCTGTGTTTTATTTTACAAAAAAAAGGGAAAAAGAAATTTATAAGAAATTAATATAATATTTTATTATAATTCATTTTATTTCTAATAATTAAGAAAATGATTCAATGGTTAAAATAGAAACATGAGTTCTTTGCTGAGCAGAGTGGAACCCTAGTCACCGACCTGCTGTGATATTCCTGTGGCCTACAGGACACCGGGCAGTGACCTCCACCTGGGTAGAGGGGAAGGACATTCAGACGGTATGGCGCAGTGAGCTCAGTGTCTCGTGTCTGTGTTTGGAGACAACTTTCTCAAGTACCGGCCGTTCTCTGTGCTTTCCCAGGGCTCCCTGCTTGTGGGAGTCACTAGCATTTCTCTGTTCCCGGTCTTTTCCTCCACTGGGTTTTCAATCTATTCCTTCTGGGCCTCTTTGGGGCTCTCTAGATGTAACAGATACAGTCCTCTTCTTCAAGGGCACTTCAAATACCCATCTGCCGTTGGAATTGGTTTATAAAACTTGCTGATATGTTTTATTTTCTTTGACTATGCAGAAGTTTTTTTTTTTAATTAAATCATAGCTGTGTAATCAGTGCAAACAAGAGGTACAATGTGCTGGTTTCATATACAATATGAACTATTTTCATCAAACTGATTAACATAGCCTTCATGGCATTTTCTTAATTATTGTATTAAGACATTTGTATTCTGCATTTAGTAAAGTTCTCCTGTACCCTTCTAAGATGCACCGGAGGGGTGGCCCTACCAATGGCTCTACTTCTTAAGAGCAGGGCCCATCTTTTCAAATGTGTATCTCCCGTTTTAAGCATCCAGCACAAAAATGAAAGATAAACATTTGCTGACTGAATGTTTGAACAGGGTTTAAAGGTTAATGTGAAGATATTTCTCCATAGAGAGGAGCCATTTTTTTTTTAATGAGTGTTTTTTAGAATTAAAGAAGAGCTATAAAGCTATATTTAGCCTACTTATTCAGTTAGCGTTATAGCAGTTGTAGATAGCAGAAAATTATGTGTCCAGTCACACAAGACGTTTTTAAGACCTATGAGTCTCCCCTAAACATAATGTTATGAAATGTCCTTTTGCTAAAAATACTGGAATCGAGTAATTAGCTACTTTTGAATTTTAATGAATAGGCCATCTGCTCATTCAAATTGAAAAAATGAAATTTTTCTACAAATTAACTAGTTGATGAGATGTCCCCTGTGACTAAGTCTGTTTCACTATTTTTTTTTTTTTAGTTGTTATATTTAACCTAAAGATGACGCATAGAATATTGTACCAAGTTTTATAATCTCAAGTATGGAAAAAATGCTTTCCTTGATCACGTAATAATTGCAGTAGCTATTCCTTTGACAGTTTATATTTATAATTTTATCAAAGACTGATTTTTATTACAATAATTTCCACAAACACCATTAACATGAGTCAAGATGAAGAAAAACACATCCATTTTCCTCTGTGATTATTACGACAAAGCTTTAAATTCTACACGTACTCTGTTTGATGTATGGATTATCCCTATAACCAAAAATAACAATTGTTTTCAAACTCCTTATTCTTCGTTCTGAGAACCTTTTGTTCCCTGTATGTTGTCCCCTCCTGTATGCTAGCCAATTGCCATCTTGGGGCTTTCACAGGTAAGTTACTTAAAAATAAGTAAAATGTAAAATATATCTACTTAGCATCACTAGCCACATATGATCAAATGTTACATGTCACCAGTGGTGACAACACTAATGCAGAACATTTTCATCCTTTTAGAAAGTTCCACTGGACAGCATTGTCCCATCCTTCCATGACCGTTATCCCTATGAAGAATCATTCTTCACTTCAGCAATAACTTCACACTAACTTTTTCAAACCAGTCCCAAGATCCCCCCTACTCAGTTCTTCAGTTTATTAGACCTTTCCATAATTAGTTGACTTATCTAACATCTCCATTAGTTTTTAAAGGTCTTTGGGGAAAGGAGAAACAAACTTTGTGTATTGTTCCGTGAAACCAAAAGAAAATTGGTGGTTCTTTATAAATAATGCATTATAGCAGCATGACTTCGGCAGAAAACATACTTCATGCATCCCAGCAGCTAAAGCTTTCAGCCTAATTAAAAATGAAAATACTATTACAGTCTGAAATCATATCTAAGTTATCAAATTAGTATGCCTGACATTACAGTTGCAGAAAGTATTCACAATGCTGTCTTTTAGAAATGAGCTTGCTTTGTCCTCCCTTATCATCCCAAGATAAATACAAGTTCTCTACATAGAGTGTCAAATTGAAATAGGACCGAACCATCTCATCTGAGCTTACTTGGTAGCAGCTTTAAATTTATATGCCTCTGTCATGTGGGTTTTCACCTAGAAAATGGAACTCGTTAGGGAGGTAACACATAATTCAAGTTTTCCTTCAAGTTCTGACCTTTGCCTTTGGCTGTGGCTAAACAATAACACAATATTCCCTCTCCTTTCTCCACCTCCCAACATACAAACACCCCCAGCAACTTGCCTAAGGCAGAATGGTGAGGTGCAAGTCTTTGCTGGGTTTTCTTTCCAGAGACCTCCATGAAAATCTTTCTAGAGATCTCCATGAAAAAGCCCTCACTGTTTCCCTGACCTCCCCCATTTGAAAGTAATATTTCATATGTGTTTCTAGTTGCCACAATATAAAAATGGTTTAATAACTAAACTCCCCACTATTCCATCGCCATTTATGTGTTCCTTACTGTTTACGCTCATACTCTTGATGGTGGATGTTTTATGCAACAGAGCATTTTTTTCTTCAAAAGTACTTTGTCTTCTGTTAAAGAAAACAGTGTTTTTCTTGAAGGTAACGAGTGCATTAAATCTATTTTCAAATCAAATTACAATCACTTCTTTGTAAGAGGTGAATATATTTTTAATAATTTACAGAACACATATTGCTTTATTGTTGATTTAACAAGACTTGAAAACGTACAATTACCCTGTGTTCTTCTTTAAGCACCATGCACACAGTTTTGTTTTTTTTTTATTAAGCCATAGCTGTGTACATTAATGCAATCGTGGGATAAGATGTGCTGGTTTTATATACAATTTGAAATATTTTCATCAAACAGGTTAACATAGCCTTCACAGTATTTTCTTAGTTGTTGTGTTAAGACTTTTGTATTCTATACTTAGTAAATTTCACAGATTTTTTTTTTTTTTTGAGACTGAGTCTCACTTTGTCATTCTCAGTAGAGTCCTGTGGCATCACAGCTCACAGCAACCTCCAGGTCCTTGGCTTAGTTGATTCTCTTGCCTCAGCCTCCCAAGTACCTGGGACTACAGGCGTCAGCCAGAATACCCGGATTATTTTTTTGTTGCAGTTTGATTGGGGCCTGGTTTGAACCCACCAGCCTCAGTACATGGGGCTGGCGTCTTACTCACTGAACCACAGGAACTGCCCAAATTTCACAGATTTTTAAGTACTGAGGTCTATCACACAACTCAGGTTAAGTAAACCTAGGGTGTGAATAACAACTTTGGTAGTTCTTAAAGCTCCACAGAAATGTTTATTTACTTACTTAGGCTTGAAGACCACTGTAACCCATGCAATATCTGATAAAACCAAGTTACCCCATAAACAAAACAATAATGCCCACATTTTTAAGGGGAGTTTGTGGAGATGGGGACTGAAAGAAGGACTGCTATTTTGAAAAGAAAAACAAGTTTGGCTTAGTGCCTGTGGCTCAGTGGGCTAAGGCGCCAGCCATGTACACCTGAGCTGGCAGGTTCGAATCCAGCCCTGGCCCACCAAACAACAATGATGGCTACAACCAAAGGATGGCTGGGCTTTGTGGCGGGCATCTGTAGTCCCAACTACTTGGGAGGCAGAGGCAAGAGACTCACTTGAGCCCAGGAATTGGAGGTTGCTGTGAGCTGTTATCCAGCACTTTATCCAGGGCAACAGCTTGAGGCTCTGCCTCAAAAAAAAAGAAAAACAAGTTAACTTTCCCTGAAACTATCTTTATCAGAGGTGTTATGGGAGCTACCAGAGTTAATATATTCTGCCTGGAGAAATAAAAACAGTAATAAAGATTCATGATTATAGACAACAAAAATGTATCTTAATGTACTTATTAGCAAATGTCTTCAGATCAATAACATTCTTTAAAAAAAAATAAGACTTTTTATACGGGTTGGCTTTCGCTTTTTGTGAAAGGATAGATAGTAAATATTTTAAATTTTGCAGGTCATATGGTCTCTGTTGCAGCTACTTAATTCTGCCACTATAAGTGTGAAAACAGCCATAAATAACATGTAAGTGTATGAGCATGGCTGCATTCTAATAAAACTTTATTTACAAAAACAGGCAGAAGGCCAAACTTAGTCTGCAGACTGTATAGTATCAACCCCAAAGTTAAGAAATACTGCAGAGCATTTCTTTAAAACTGTTATGATGTGTAATATTTTTTCAAGTTCTCATAACAATCTCTCTCATCTCACAATGCTCTTTAACAAGGTGCCCTTACCACCACTCTATCAAGAGGTGGCTTCTATTATAATTTTCAACCTCCTTAACTCTGTTAAGGCTTTCTACCTGTTCTGCCCAGTAGAATACAGTGGAAATTATACTGTCCCGGCAGCTTCTGCTTCTTGCCAAAGTCTCGAGATAACTCTATCCCCAGCTTCCATGACTACAACCACAAGAGAGGGCTCATGCAAGAAACACCTGGACCCAGGTAATGCACAGAACCAGAGAGATAATACATTGTTTTAAGCCACAAATTGGTTGAACATGATACAACATAAGAACTTTTTGTTGTTGTTCAGGTATTGATGCCACTTTTTCTGATAAGGTAAATGCTTTTAATTGGATAGAAGTTTATCAATAAATGGACCAAGGTCAATGTTCTTACACTCCTCCAAATTAAAGGGATGTATTTCTCCTAAAATTCATAGATTAGACTCATTTATTTTAATCACATGTCTAGGCCACCCATAAATACAATGACTCTATTAATAAACCCATTCAAAAAAGTAACTTAAGATTATACCTTCTGCCTCATTCATGCTAATAATCATAGATAAATTCAGTCACATTTGTATGGTACAGGGACAGAAATGTGCTTAAAAAAACCTGCCACTTACATTGTAGCCAACTCTATATCTGTTATAAATGAGAAATGGAGGTGGGGTAGAGTCGCTAAAAAATACTATACCACTGATTTTTTTAAACAGAATCAGAAATAAGCTAAATGATTTAAAGAAATCAATTCTAAAAATAATTTATTTTTTCTTTAAAACAATTAGAACCAAAGTTTTGAATAACTCAGCACTAAAAATATATATATCCTTTCAGAACTAACAAGGACATAGCACTTAAATTTATGAATTGTTTTAGAAACTGAAACAACTAAAATTTCCAACACAAAACTTGATTTTAAAGAGGATGCTTTAGTTTTAGTTTTCTTTTTTTCTGTTTTTTTGAGACAGAGTCTCAAGTTGTCACCCTGGGTACAGTTCTGTGGCGTCACAGCTCACAGCAACCTCTAACTCTCGGGCTCAAGCGATTCTCTTGCCTCAGCCTCCCACATAGCTGGAACTATAGGCGCCCACCACAATGCATGACTATTTTTTTGTTGCAGTTGCCATTGTTGTTTGAGCTGGCCTGGGCTGGTTTCGAACCTGCCAGCCTCGGAACATGTGGCTGGCACCCTACCCACTGAGCTATGGGCACCATCCCAATGTTTTAGTTTTGAATGGTTAATTAGCCCACACTCTCCATTCCACAATAACCGCAATATTAAACAAGTGAACTTTAATGAGTAATTATGCAGGGTTTTTTTTCCCCTATAAAAATAATGAAAAAGTAAAAGTTCCCAAGTTCTAACTATAAATAACTCTGGAAGATCATTAAAGTTAGAAAAAGAAATTCTTATGTGCTTCTGCACATTCAGGAAAGTAACAGATTCTGAAATCTGAAAGAAACAGCCTGCAGGCAAGAATCGATATTCTGAGTACCTAAAGCAGAGGAGAATATGAGAGATAGAATTATAACTCTTGGCTTAAGAGAGAGCAGAAAAATATGACTCAAGAAGACAATTTCCTAATCAAATATTTGACCTGAAATATAAAGTCAAGGGAATGATCAATGCTTGATTTTATAAATGAGAAAAATTTAATCTCTGAAAGTTTGATAACTTGGTAAAAGTAAAAAGAAAGTAAAATTTCCATGGCCTACAGACACATGAAGAAATGCTCACCATCCTTAATGATCAGAGAAATGCAAATCAAAACTACTTTGAGATACCATCTAACCCCAGTAAGATTAGCCCACATAACAAAATCCCAAAACCAGAGATGTTGGCGTGGTTGTGGAGAAAGGGGAACAATTCTACACTGTTGGTGGGAATGCAAACTAGTACATTCCTTTTGGAAATACATTTGGAGAATTCTTAGAGATCTAAAAATAGATCTGCCATTCAATCCTATAATTCCTTTATTGGGTATATATCCTGAAGACCAAAAATCACATCATAATAAAGATATTTGTACCAGAATGTTTATTGCAGCCCAATTCATAATTGCTAAGTCG